>CALNXK010000646.1:82500-90055 GCA_942486035.1 Porites lobata | reverse complement strand
CAGGAGCTAAATATAATGTCTTTTTCCCTTTAGCAACCATTTTATTGACTCTTATAACCTTTCTACTTGATTCTGTATTGATATTGTTATGAGAAAAGAGTGATCAGCATCAAATTTCTCCTTGTAATAGCAGTACTTTGTAAAATAGAGTGGTCATGAGAATTAAGGACAAGATCACACAAGATGTATTTGCTTGATATTTCAACAACTTCTCCCCACTACTTCTATAGTAAATGAATAGGGGCAACAAATGAGAATTTTAATTTTGATCTTAGGGTTTAAAGGGTTAAAGGATGCAGAAAGGAAAAGGCAAGGTCAGAAGAGACATTTCGTTAATATACCCTGCATGGCAGGCGCCTGGGACCTAATGGGTAAGAGAATGGACGGGCACGCGAGGGACACACGCCAGGGGAGAGGTCTCCTTCACACGCCTGTTTTTTTCAGGCCCATTATCTGCCTGCCATGGTGGCTAATGCTAATGGAGCAGAAATATGGAAAAAAGAGAGTCTGATATTTTCCAACACAAATAAGGTATAGATGACACAAAGACAAAATCAGGAAATCAAAATAGAATTTAAGGATCAGTTTGCAGAGAGATAAGATGCTTATCTTTCCCCATTAAAAACAGTGTGCAATTTGTCCTTTTGAAATTCAGTCAGCTAGCAAAGATGTACTTACAGCAGCAACTTCCTTCCCTTTAGCTCGCGCCTTGTCCAGAGCTTTGTTAGCATTCTCATAGTCATGTAGACATCGAGCTCTACGATACAGCAGATTCTTAGCGGCATCTGTGTCTCGCACATAATATCTAAGGAGGTCTGAAATTTTCAGGTCTTGATCAGATGCAACGCTCGCTTCCAACTTCCAATGCCGCTTTCTCAAAGTATTCAGCAACCTAGAAATCAAATGGGGCAAACTTTGAAAAATTGAATGACCACGATTTCTTTTTCTAAACCATTTCTGGGACAGTCAACTGTTTACTTGAAATATGGACACCCTGCTATTGCAGATGTTGTGGTTCAATTTAACCTTGGTTTAAATTTTATTTTCCTTTTGTTTCAAACCAAGAGAGGATAAAGGGGACAGAGAAGGCATCCCCATACACACCCTATTCCATAGGTAATTGCCTCAAGTTATTTTAAGACCACAGATCCCAAGAGGGATTAGACAACAGCCAATCACATAGTGCGGAATGTGTTCCAAGGTGGATGACCCACGCCAGAGCCACGTGTCCTTCATGAATTGACGGAACAAAATGGCGGAAGATGCGAGAGCGATATTGCTATTTTGTTTTGTTGATGAAAAATCACCACAGAGAGCTTTCTGCTAAAGCTGTGTCAGCTAAACGGAAATTAAAAAAAGAATTGCCCTTACTGGCTTGTTTCTAAGCATTGTTACGACTTTAATTCGAAAGAGGCTGAGAGTTCTAGCTAAGAAGATGAAAAGTCAGTGCAAGCGGGGAGGAAGCTGTAACCAAAATGGAGGCTATCAACTCGATGTAAGATTTGGTTCACTATTGGGCTGTTTCCAAATTATTTTTCTCTAAAATCACTTTACCCTTTCCTCAAAAGTCACATGAATGTGCTCTAAAGTTAACTGAATCGTGGAATACAGGTTTATTGTTTGATTTAATGTGAGCTTCGCTTTCAGCCTTGGCTAAATCTATATATTTATGATTTCTGTCATAGCCTTGTACTTTTGGTTAGATTTACACTTCTTAAGTTGCACATCAGTACCTTGAGTGGTAAAAGAAGAGCTTCAATATATTACTGAAACTCTTCTTTCTTTTCTTTATGTTTAGGCCAACCTTGCAGTCTCATGACTGGCATGAATATGTTCACCCATTTTTTTTTTTTCAAATATTTTTGTTCTTGAATAATTTGATGCTCATCTCAATGTGAGGTAAAATAAAATGTCAATGTATGCTACCCTCTCATACAAAATAATGCTTACAGAGAAATGTCTTTTTCCCCACCATTATGGACTCCCACAGTATAGGAGAAAGAAATAAAACAACCAAAATACCTTATTTAGAAAACGATCTATGTCCATGTATTCGCTGGTTCCCATTTGTGAAATACAGGAAGAGATCCTGATAAATGAGTCTGCTGAACTTTTGTGGGTCTTTGTCATGCGATCAGCTTGACGGGTAGCATCCTTTAACCTAATAAGTGAAAACCACAAAGGGTTAAGAGGCACCGTGGCTGAGTGGTTGGAACTCGTGCTGGAATTGCAATCCAGAGGCCTTAAGTTCAATTGATGGTTTAAATACTGTATTTATTTGATTAACCGCCCTGGGTGCTTATTAAATTTTTGGACCTTGAGAGTGGGCGCTAATTCAAGGTGGGTGCTTATTCGAGGCTGGGTGCTTATTAGATTTTCACCATTTTCAGCAAGTGTAGTATGTTTATTTTGCAACAAAACAACAAATGGTAATAAAGAAACGCGAAGATGTAACAAAGCAATGTTTCTGTAAACTACCCCTACTCTGAAGAAAACTCCGTCTTAACAAAAGTCTCTTTATACTAGTACTTATTCAATTTCAATCTCACTGTCACCCAAGGGGTGGGGTGGGGGTGGGTGCTTATTCGAGGTGGGCACTAATTCAAGGTTGGATGCTTATTCAAATAAATACAGTAACCGGTCCTCACTGCTTACAGGACACTGTTGATTTAAAGGTGTTACAGTATGTCACCAAGGTATTGACTTTTCAGGTCAATTCATGAGGAAGTCATTGCTCAGTGCCTTTGCCCTTTGTTCCTGTACAGTTTTAAAAGATATCAAGCAATTTTTATCAGGGAGCACGTACTAACCTTAATAATGTTTTCGGTGATTTTTGCAGGCATAGCAGTAAAACTTGAAAAAGTTGTCCCAACTTCAGCGTGCAAAGAAAGTCGTGTCCGATAGCCTGGGCTAGTGGATTTTGCTATCGGGCTAGTGATTTTTTTCTTAACTTGCCCAACGGGCAAATGCTGTTTTTGGGGAAATTCAAATTACAGAAGGATTGTAATCAATCCTGCTAATCAAAAAGGGTTTTGGGGCTAGTTGAAATGACTTTTGGGCTAGTACATGCTAGCTACAGCTTGCCCGAATGGCAGGCTGTAAAACTGACTCTCTTTGCACCCTGCAACTTTCACAAATTTCAATCCAATCCATCCTTGCCATTCATAGCAACAGATGACAGGAAAAGGTTTCAATGCCTACACAATTATAGTCTTACATAACAAAACTGGACTGGTATGTTTTGTAATCCAACTGATGCAAAGACACATTTCAGCTTTTCAAAAAGATAGCAAATACTGTTACATAGCCCCTTTAACGGAATTCATAACTACAACAAAAACAGAACAAAAGTAAACTTGATAGCTTCAACTCTCAGGTAAAACTTACTTCATGTTGTATTCAACTAAAAACTTCTTCTCATTCTCAAAAAACTCATCATGGTCCTGAAAAAATAGTTACACCCATTTGCATCATTTACTTTTGTGTATTAATAATTATTATTAATACACAAAAGTAAATGATGCAAATGTACAATTGGCTAATTTAAAAAACATTAAACAAACTCGAGAAATAAGTTTTTGATAATCTGACAGTTTGGATCTAATAACATAAACGGTCAAACCTTTAACTATATAAACAAAGAAATAATTATTTAAAGGTGATCGCTAATAATAAATTTAATTACAAATAATTTTACCACCAGCAAATAGCTAAGGAACTTTCTCTTTTTTCAAATAACTTTATTATACAATCGCCCAAGCATTTTTCTTTTTATATATAAAAAATTAAGTTCAGTCTGTTGTTTAGCAACAGGATACAAACACCTTAATTTATTGATGTTTTGACAATTAATACTAATGCAATTTCTTACAGAATCATCCTACGCAAGCTCGTAAGTCACCAAGAGATGTTTATGGTGAGGACACAGAACTAGTTCAAAACAATCATATCAAAATACTGCTGGGATGTCTTTGTCTTTTTAAAATAAATCAAAAATACTTTTTAGTTACTTTCGATTACTTTTTCAAAATAGCAATTACCACAAAGAAGCTGCAGTAAAACTAAATGCAAGCTAAAAAAATTTCTCATATCTTGAACCTCTGAAAAAGGAAATAATATAACCTCAATGTCATGCTCATAGAGAATAAGATCATTGTAATACCTGTTGCCTTTAAATACACGGTATCACATGGATATGTTAACAATATTTAACTATACATAGGTTAACTCAAGATTTACCTTTTGTCCAGATATAAGGACTTCATCCACACCCTTAGCAAGGCCTTTAAAGAGTCCTCCAAGCTTTTCCTTCTTGTTTTTGCCCCGTACATTGAGCTTGAGTAAGAGATATAATTAAAATAATGACCATACATGTCACAAAAGACACGCATCCTTCAACAGGGCTGCCATTAGTGGCCAGCAACTTCAGTAAAATCTGCCAGCTAACGGTTCAGATTTAAAATGAGCACAACAAATATCTTTTTATCTTTTGAGGATTTGTCCAATTACTATTTTAGCTACTTTCCCTACTTGAGGCCAGCTTTTTAGAACCTTAATGACAGCCCGGAAAGATCACCATCTTCATTGACTCTTAGTCAATCAAACCTCTGTTCAGAAAGATCCCCTTGCTTCTAATCCTCTTCTAAAGCCTTCAGTGCTGACTTACTCACACATGCTTTAACAAGCAAATCATCACAGAGAAAAAAACATTTGTCCTTGTACAAAACCTGCTTGGTAATGGCACAATTTTTCTAGCAGATACCTCAAACAAAATGAAATCAAGCAGATTTCCTTAAATTTTACCTTGCATTTTACAGGATATTTTTTCATGGCAGATAGCTCCATGATGATAATAAGGCTACACATGCTATCAGAGTTTTTTTCACAGGCAATTTGTCAAATTTGGGTTAAATTTTATGTGCATGTTCACCTACAGCAAGCTAATAAACCACAATAAAATTCAAGATGAGAGTGTCAGTTGAAGGTGACTAATTTTATAAGAAGAGCAGTTTCATAAAAGTTTAAAGAAGTCTTAACTGAGTTGGGCAGCTACCTATGTTTTTCTCGAAGAATTTTTTGCCCTGTACTTAATGCTACACAATGAAAGGTACACACCTCTCCTTTAAATTCCAAAAAGACATTAAAATTGCTGTCCTTTCGCAGGGTAGGATGAGCAGCTAAGCGTGTCAAGAAAACTTCATGCATGGCTACAGTTTTCTTAAAAGTAGCAAGATACTCCCTGAAAGAAAGAATAATTTTTAATCATAATAATAATAATAACAATAATTTATGAATTTGCTACAGCACCAAAAGCGCATTACATTGTCCATATACTGGTTAAAATTTACAAGATGAATCTATGCTAGGTAAAACCGATAAAAAGGTAAAAAAAAGGTAAACATACTAATAAAAAAAACTAAATAAAATGAAAATAAAATTTACAATATTTTAAAACAGTGCAAAAGCTAATCTAAACAGATATGTCTTTACATGTCTCTCAAAAGGCCCCAGTGATTCAATATCACAGATATGCATGGGAAAGCTGTTCCACACAGTAGGGGCAGCAATGGAAAACGATCTTGCGCCTAAAGTTGCATACATGCACCCCTTAGGACGTTCCAAAACAATAGAGCAATGCAATCACAATGAATAAGCAGAAGGGAACCTAATGCTACAATAAAATATCGCAGCTAGGTGAAACGCCATGTATGGCCTTAAAAGTAATAATAAAGTTTTTATTGAAATTTATTAAAATTTTAAAGTAGATACGATAAAACACTGACAACCAATGAAGTTCAGAGAGAACTGGCAAGATATTAAATTATGTTTACACTCACGTGGATAGCAGAGAAAGAGCTAGAGCTAGTGACTCAAAACAAAGGAGACGAATTTCATAGGAAGAAAAACATGAAAATTCAAAGCAGCGGTGAGAGAATGAGAAATGCTAGCGGCCAGCAGGGAGCGTTCAGCAAGGAGCAGCCAGCAAGGTGTAAGTGAGGGCCAGTGAAAAATAAAAGCAAACATGAACTCAGGAAACAAAATATTGGGTAAGCACATATGGCAATTCCTCCATAAAAATAATGTGTAACTAGGAAGTTTTATGTTTTAGTCATACAAAACAGCGCTGTAGTCGTGCAAAACAATGGCAAAGAAAGACAAAAATGTGTGCTGCACGTGCAAATTTGTTTTTTTGCTAATTAGATCTATTGATCTTGATGCCATTTTCATTGCTGTTCCCGTTTAACATTACACAATGTAATTCTTTTTGTTTATAAGTATTACTAACCAGAGCTTCACTTTTAGCCCTGGGTAAATCTATGTATTATTATACTCAACCTGGTTACTCGTGGTTACTTGTGGTTCCTCATGGCAATTTCTAACAAACAGCAATTTTAGTGATTATAACTGCTTTGTTGCCTAGAAAACTATTTTGTTTTTCTGTCCTCTTTACTTTGTTCCTTGTTTCGATGAAGGAAAGAATAAGAATTTGTGCTCAATGCGCCACATTGCAAGATGTCAAGGTATGTTAAGCACGCACTGAAAATAACAAAATCGCTTTATTCTAACTATTCTAAAATAGGCATGATGACATCAATCAAAAAAAATATAAAATATCACTCTTACGCTTCTAGTTCTTGCTTCATTTTCTGGAACTCCTCTTTTGTCATGGTGTTTTCACCTGAAATAAAGAAAACACATGCTCAGGGTTGTCAGAAAGTTTTGAAGTAAACAGCCGAGTTATCAAAGTAAATGGCCAGTCCAGGGATATTTAATTTAAAAAACGCCATCCATAAAAATATTCTAAGCAGAGTAGCCTGCCGATATTAACCAAGCAGGCGGTGATTTTCGCCGGCAGCCGACTACTTTTGACAAGCCTGATGGTGAATAACTAGACTGTTTCTGAGTTAACCAGTCACTTTTCCTAATTTACCATTGACAGCTACCTAAACATGGTGCTCATCTTGAAATGTAAAAGCTCAAACAAATGGTACAGGTACCTTCTCCAAGTTTTTGAAGCTTTTCACGAGACACATCAAAATCTGGTTTGGGTGGAGCTGGGGGAATCTACAGAATGAACAAGTCAAGACTTGTTAAAAACATTGAGGTAGATATGCAAATCCAGTAACCAAATCATCTCAAGAATGACGGAATCATAACCTATTACTGCTCTGGCCAAAGACAAAGAAAAATTCCATATTGAGTTTGCAGAGTTTTATGACAAGCCATATTGGATAGCATGGAATTGGATTTCATACGACAGCAACAGACAGGAATAAAGACTTAATAATAAAAATTTTAAGATTTAATATTAACAAAAATTTATTAAGAAAACTGGAAATAAAAAGTAAGTACAAGTCTAAAACAATTACACTATCAACTGCTGACTGCAGTATTCATGACTGCTTGGTTCTTGGCAAATCATAGGATCACACTTGCATGAAAGTTCTTATCAGGGAACTTATCTATCTTATCCATCCGTTCCTTGCTAGGGGTAGTCTGGGCCACAGACATGGCATGGCAGCATGGCATTCCTCATTCTGGGCCCCCTTTGAAC
>CALNXK010000646.1:20000-77500 GCA_942486035.1 Porites lobata | reverse complement strand
AAAGCATGTTGAGTTGTCGACTGGTCCTATATTCTGAGACAAGACCATTACAGTCCCTAGCTGAACAGTCCCAGAAAAGATAGGCACTGCAAATGTGTACTTTTATTGGAAAGTTTAAACAATAAACATCATTTCCTGGTCATATCATGGCTCTTGAAGAAATGAAAGTAGCTGGTGAAACCTTGCATAGAAGCCGGTGAACTTCGCCAGCTTCCGGCTCTTATATACAACCTTGCCTTATAGAAAAAGTAAATCCTTGCAAAGGATAGTGAAATCCACAAACCCAGTTTTCAACTGTACGTGTTTTTTTGTGTGTCTTATTCTCTGGCCTGTTTGACTGAATCATTCTTGGTTATGGTTTGAAAGTGGTCATCCTGCTGTACCAGTTACGATGTCAAAGTTGTGTACAGCTGTCAAAATGAATGACATCACAAGTGGTACAAGGAAGTGTTCATATGTGAATGGGTTAATGAGTGAAGTGCATAGGAGATGTGTTCAAGGAAAATTTGAAGGAGTTAACTCCTTCTTCAAGATAGTATGCTTGTCTCCCGCAGCTGATCCATGAAGGTGCACAGAGGATAATAGTTTACTGGTGATAAGTTAGCCATAGACTAGCCTGGGTAGCAGGTGCCGTTGGCTTTTTTTGGGGCAAAAAGGAGAAATATCAAGGACAGGCACATGCAAGGGGAGAAATAAGATAAATTATAACCCAAAAAACTAACCAGCCTCTGCCTTGCAGGCTAGCCATAGTTCTGCAACTGACTTTTGCATTTCATCCAGGAAGAGAAGTAATATTTCTAGGGTCTTACAATACTAAAGCTGGGATGACCTCTGGCTTGTGAGCCTTTTGTAAATGCTTTTGTTAAGGGCTGAAGGCCAGACATTTTGCCTGGCTATTAGAAATGTGAGGCATGGCTTCACAACTGGTAGAAGCAATCTGTGGATGATGCAAGGAAATGCCAAAGCCCCTGGCTATTCATCCCACTTCCTTGTCTTCTCCAAAAACATAGTGACAGTTTTGGTTACCTTACTTCCAAAATTAATACTATTATTTCTTTTTACATTCACCCAAAGAAAATGGTGGAAAAAGAGAAGGAAGCAGCTGAAAAGCCAACCAAACCAAAAGTAGAGCTGCAGTCTTTGCCAACAAGAGCATACCTGGACCAGACAGTGGTACCCATTCTACTTCAAGGCCTCTCCTCCTTGTCGAAGGACAGGTAAACTGTCTTGTGATTTTTGTCAAAAGTGGTTTTCCAAACTGGTTACTTTGAAAATGACATGCCAGGCTCCTATGCAAGTGTTTTTACTATTAAATGCAGGTATCAATGTTTAGACGGAGAGGGGGGTACGGGCATAGGTGTGGCAACTCTTCCTTTGTCCCCTTTCTGGGGATTTTGACCACAAATGTTGACTTAAACAGCAGTTTTGTTATTCTCAGAAAGGGATATTTTATCTAATTTGGGCTATTTTTCTCTCTTAAGGGTTGGGAATTCAACCCAAAAATTGTAAAAAAAAAAATTCAAATGCCCCACCTATGCCCTTCCCGCCACCCCCTCCCCTTGGCTGTGCGCATTCATGAATTCAAACTGGCGTGAAATAAACGCATGTTAAGCAACCACAAGACACTGACTACTGCACATGCATATGTCACTTGAATTTAAAAAACACATATCCACACATAAAATAACACCAAAATAAATGTCTGCTATTCTTACTGCTGACAAAATTTGGCCTGTGACGTAGGAAATAAGAAACTCCAGTAAATTCCGTCGTGTTGAGTCTGCACCCTATTGGCATTATGCATTGAGGCCCTTGCTTAGAATTGCTCAGTTTTTGCCCACCTCTTAGCCAGTGCAATGGAGTTTAGTGGAAGTGACTTCAAAGTTTCTTCCCTCCTACCTCCCCTGGTGGCGGTTGACATCGCATACCCTCATTATTGAGCATGCCTATTGTCCTGGCAGTTGCGGTTTACTCCCTTAACTTAGTTCCCCATAACACTGAAATATTATACTAATGAATATTTAAAATTTCCAGTACATTTTTATTAAAGGCGGGGCTGAGTACATCTTTGGATATGATTTTTTTAATAGTCAAATTCTGTAAAGTTATTGTAGAAGTGCAAGAACAAAACTTTGTTAATTCTACAATGAATATTATTTTTAGATCTTGGTTTGACTTTTAAATTATTTTGTCTCATCAAGTACCTAACAAGGATTTCACTTCTACATCTGTTTTTCAGGCCACCAAATCCCATTGAGTACCTTGCTACCTACTTGCTGAAAAACAAAGATCAGTATGAAGACAGCTAGTCAGTGGCACAGTTCATAATATATTTGTAAATTATTCATGTGGGAAGCAGCATGCCACTTCCTCATTCCCTCTCAGTAGAAAAAAAAATTCACAGAACTAACAATGTGGCAAATGTTTTATGACTTATCAGAAAAGGTGTTGCAATCTCTTTTGAAGCTGAATTCTTTATCATTGTTCTTCTATGAGTCAAGGATCCATCTGAAAGTTTTGCAGTCAAAAAAGTTCAGATGCAGAGTAAAATTTTATGTCATTTGTGAGTAAATATTGTCCAGGGGTGAGTGCTTTTTAATGCACAATAATATTGGAGATTATGATATCAGTATTATATCTTTCACAGTTCATTCGTTTTTCATAGTTATCTATTGTGAAACTTTTGATAGCCTGTCTTCCTCACTTTGGAATCTCTCCATGTATGTAACATTTCACAAAAGTGTTGAAATAAAGAAGCTTGTAATCCAGTGATAAACCTTTTTCACCGTCTTCGTGTGACCTTTTCGCACCATAGAGCCATGACTGCACCAGACTTTAAATCGAGGCAACTTTTTTTTAAAAAAAAAAAAAAGACAAAAATTGAGTATGGACAGATAAAGCAACTTCATTTAGCGATAAGATGCAGCCCACAAAAAGCGCCCAATTTCCCTCCAAGGAAAGATTGTTGGTATGTCCCTTTCCTCCAGAGTCTATGCGGAAGATGGCGCTGACATCACAAACCAAATTTTTCGAATCGATGTAGGTTTGTACCAAAAATTCTCACCCCATGGGGCAAAAGCAAAAGACGGATTATATAAAAAACAAGGAACATGAAATCGAGGCAACAAAATTACAGAAAGCAAAATGCGAAAATTCAAACGAGGCAAGATTTTTACGGAATGAAAAAGACTAAATACAGGAAGCTAACAACATATCAACAGAAATGCAGGAAAAGACAGGGCGTTGAGGCAACAAACGGAAAGTCGATCACGAATTCAAGAAAACCTAATTGGAGAATTTAAGACCAGAAAATATTCATGAAAAACAAATTAAAAACTTAAAAAAAAAAACGAAATAAAAGCTAAAATTGCAAATGGATTTGGAAATTCAGAAGAAAATTTTGGAATAATAGCAACAAAATTTACAGTGGCCATGTGGTACACTCATCGTTACCATGACGACACTTTTTAATGCGACGATAACGAACGATGACGACACAAGTGACATTTCGAGTCCAGGCTTTGACAGCCGAACAAAACATGGCGTCGCCGGTTGATCGTCTGACGTCGAGCATGTCTATACTTTGATGGTTCTTTATTCCCTTCATGTTGCGGTTAATAACGTTTGATGCTTGTAACACACTATTTCGTGTTCGAGGATCGCCAGGAGAAGTGTACAGTAACGTGGCCTCTCGGTTCGGAGTCACAGTACAGGATACAGCTCTGAACGAATCCTTCACGCATTCTTTCCGACAATTTTACAAAACAGTGCCAAACTTCGGTGCAAAAACTGAAAAGACTGCAGAAAAATGGTGGTCTAGAGTGGTCAAACAAACCTTTCGATCCGCTGGATTCAACGATGAAAAGATTCTCGCCGGAATTTCCTCCACGTTGTACCGTGAATTCTCCACTGCTTCACTTTGGGAGGTTTATCCCGAAACATTCGATGTTTTGGAACATCTTAAGAATAGAAACTATCATCTTGCCGTCATTTCAAACTTTGACGAACGCCTTGATGTCATACTAGAGAAACTTGACTTGAAAAATTACTTTGATTTCATCGCTTGTTCGTTTGATGTTGGAATATGCAAGCCATCCCCCGGTATGTTTGAGTCAGTACTGTCTCACTTTGGTGTAAAGCCCGAAGAAACTCTTCATGTGGGCGACAATGTCCAACTTGATTACAAACCAGCCGTAAAGTTGGGGTTGAAATCTTTAATTGTTGACCGCCTTTGCAGGGATTTTAGTGAAGATCACGTTGATCCCAAGCATGTAATAAGAGATCTCATCCCACTACTAGAACTTTGAAAAACGTAGTAGTCATAGTCATTCTTCTGCCTTCAGTTTCATCCATTTCTCCATGTCTAATCACATTTCTGTTCATGTTCATAGACAAGTTCAGCAATAATATTATAGCTGTCTACACAGCAATGATATTATTCTACACTGTACATTAACAAACTTTTCCTCTCTGGAAACTGTTTAAGACTATAATAAATTGTTTATATCTTTTACATGAGCATGGAATCCATAAACACATAAAACGGGGTACATTTACAAACTTTCAAGGACTGTTGTTGATAATTTAATGTGAGTCCCAAGCTAACAGATCAAGACCGAAACTATTATTTGGTTCAGGGGCACCCAACGAGAATATAGTTCAAAACCACTTAAACATAGCATTGTTAAACGAATTTTAGTATTTAAACAGCAGATATAGGCATAATTTTAACCCCTAAAAAATTTTCATCTGTTTGGATTTCCTAGCTGAAAGTCTAGTGATCCGAAAATTATAGGGATCAAAACTTACTTTTTCGAAAATTTCAGCCAGAAAAAAGGCTTCCGAAAATTCTAGGTGACCTTTTTAGGTTAAAAATCTGCTAAAAATGGGCAATTATACCATTTTTTAGCTGTTCGAAAATCCTAGGAGAGGCAGGCAACAAGAAATTTACAACAAATGTTCCAAAAATTCTAGATCTCAAATTGTCTTCCGAACAGATATTTTCCGAAAATTGACATTGGGTGCCCCTGTTTGGTTCCAAGCCTCTAGCTAGCATTCACCAACAGGATCATTAACTGGGACGACCAGAGCTAAACCTGTGCAGGAGCCTGAACAGTAAAGAAATTGTAAATTGTTCTCCCATGAAGCACTTAGGAGTTCTTAAAAACTCAGTTTAATGTGTCAGTGTAGTCCAGATTAAATTGGAATTACTAAGAGGTGTTGGTTTTTCACTCAGGAAAGATTAGATTGGTCGCATTATAGCCTGCGCGCAGACGAAATTAAACTCTGGTTAACTCCGTCTGCGAAACAGCGCGAAATCCTTGTTCTGGACTTCCAGCTGTGTACCCAGATTTGAGTACGCGCCACGATTGGCCAGTTAAAAAAAGCCTTTGTTTTGTTTGTCGTGATCGCCGATCAGGTTGAAGGGGAATTCGAAACGCACTTCCAGTAATTCGTTGAGTCCGTTGGGGGTCCAGAACAAGGATCTCTGTGCTGCTTCGCAGACGGTACTAATCAGAGTTTAGTTATCGTCTGCACGCAGGCTAGTGGCATTATGGATGCAGTTACATGGTAGACAAGCTAAATGATGCATCTGGGGAAGACACGATTGAGACGTTCCACAAAACTTTTTGCTCTGAGTCTGTATAACAGGAAAATGATATTTTCTTTAAAAATTTAGCAGTTTCTTGGTATTGCGGAAGGGTACAAATCCCCACAAAATGATGTAAATGCAAAAAATCGAAAAAAGCTGAATGATCATACCCACACCACAAAAGCAAACAACAACACAAAAAAAAAACTAAAAGAAAGAAACACTCAAAAATTTGTATGATAGTAAAAGTGTCCAAAATCAGGACCTCTCTGTTTTGAAATTATAACTATACTATCATATATATTTACCATGAAAACTATGTACAACATCACCAACCAGTAAATACTACTTTGGACAAAAATTATGATCCAGATACACACAAATGAGAAATAACTATTGGTGGGTCTTAAAGTGTTTGTCAGTCTTGTTCTTGCCACGCAAATTGACAGACAAATGGATGATTCTAGTGGACATGTCTTCATGTCTCCAGAATAAAAAGACCATAATTTTTTTGTCAATACAGTCGACTCTCTCTTAACGGACACCTCTATAAGACGGGACACCTCTGTAAAACGGACACCTAGAGTTGGTCCCTGCCTTTTCTTATTCCCTTTATTTGACTCTTTATAAGACAGACATCTCTCTAAGACGGACACTTAGTTCCGGTCTCAAAGGTGTCCGTCTTGGAGAGAGTTGACTGTAAATTATCCTACAGGAACTCATCTTTCAATTTCACGAATTTCCCCATCAGCCAAGATGGCCCAGACAGAGACACAAAGAACTGCCAGTCTAATAATTCCAAGTCATTAACTTATTGTTATGGGTGACACACTTTCTTTCACTAATTTTCTCTGCCCCACATCAACCTTCTTCTTCTATGGTCTACCCTAAACTTAACCTTATTGGAAGTTATTTCTGACTTTTATTTTTCTTTTTATTATTACAGTATTTTTGTCTTATATTTCTGATCTTTAAATTATCGGAATGATGATGATGTTATTTCCCAACACTCTACACACACAGCATACATTGTTATGAAGAGTTGCGAATGCCCTGGGTTCAAGATAACATTACAACCAATCAAAACCATCAAAACCAATCAACCAACCAATCTCCACCAATCGACCAATCACAATTCTAGAAAATTACCCGCCCTAGTCCCTCTCCTCATTTCCTGCGGGAACATATCTTTTTCAACGTTAAAAGTCAACGAGTGATCATGTCTAATCATTCGAGTTTTTTTGCAAGCTTTTCTTCCCCAAATTCGTCATGGTATCGGGAAAAAAGAGAAGAACAGTGGAGCCCAAGAAGCCAAGAAAGTGACCTCGAACCGAGCTTTGATTCTGACGAAGGAAACCAGGAGTCAAAAGCAATCACCATTTATAGTGATTCAAGCTCAGGATTGAGTTCTCTTGAGTCATCTCCTCTAGTTCCGTGGCTTGAAAACTCTTCCTATTTACGTTCATCATCGTCTAAAAGCTTGGTTTTGCATCCTAGAGGTAATAGTTTGACTCAGGAAGGCACTTTGACGGCACAATGCGAAGCTACTAGCCTTCGCGTATCAACTTCGCTCGTGATTGGGAAGCGTCCTCGTGCTCTTGGTCTTAAAGATGTTGATCTGTCTAAAAACGTTATGGCAAGGCATATTCGAGAAGCAAAAGAAGCAAATAAAAGCCCCAAGAAGAGTAATTTCCGCAGTCCTTTATCCAGGCATATGTCTTGCCCTATTTTCAGTTGTACCAATGACAGCTTTATGGGTCTGTCTGACAGACATGGTGTTCCTGGAATAACTGGTCAAATCGGTGAGAACCGAGATTTGAACTTTGTCAGCACTGTGCACCGTAACTCACCAGCAAATACTTTTTCGACTCCAGCATCAGCTGGGAAAGTGAGATTGTTTAGCTGCCCAGATGATCAACCCAACTTTGACCAACTTCGCAATACCCGTCATCAGGGCTGGCATGATGAGCTTGCCCCACACAAAATGTCAAGTGATGGAACAGATAGAAATTTCACACCAAAAGTCATTGAAGTCATTGACTTGACTTCAGGCGAAGCGACTTCAACTGGCAGAATAACAAATTATAGCGACAAGGCAACTTACAAAGATAGCTGTCAGAAAGATGAGAGTATCATGGCACTAACAGCAGCCAGCCAGAATCATTCACCTTTTAAGAGGAGAGTTTCAAACAAAAAATCTGTGTTAACTTTTAGTGATGATGAGGACAGTGACTCAAAGAAGCAAGATCAGGTTCATTTTTCGTTGAAGAAACATGTTTCAAGGAAAAGATCTGTGCTATCATTCAGTGATGATGAAGAAGACAGCGATTCAGCAGGACAAAAAAGTGTTGAAGTAACTGCGGAAAAATCACAACAGGTTATTCAAGCTGGTGAGGAAGTTTTGCTCAAGAGTAATTATTATAAGAGATACATGAAAATGGGCGTACTTTTTGCATTATTTGTAATATTGTTATCAATTTACTTGCACAAAAATCCTCATGGCTTTTGCCTAGATAGTGAATTTAGCAAGAATATTTCAGGGATTGGCCTAGCTCTCAAGGCTGAAGTATACGGTCAACACATTGCCCAGAAGGTGGTGACCTCAGCCCTGAAGAATCACTTTGCCAAACACAATGCAAGAAAGCCCCTAGTACTCTCCTTCCATGGATGGACTGGAGTTGGAAAAAACTTTGTTACCAGCATAATCACAGAACATTTCTTCAAGCACAAGACCCACAGCTCATTCATTCACAAGTTTATTGTTCCTGTTCATTTCCCGCATGATTCTGAGATTGACAAGTACAATGAACAGTTGCGCAGTTGGATTCAAGGCAACATATCTCAGTGCAGTAAAGGTGGCTTGTTTATCTTTGACGAAATGGATAAAATTCATCTTGGCATGATGAGTACCATTAAAGATATCATCTTAGGTTTCCGTGGTAAGGAAGTCGCAGCAGGTTATCAAAACATGGTGTTTATATTCCTGTCCAATTCTGGCGGTCATGCTGTAAATCAGCATGTCTTGAAGCATGCACTTGATGGGAAACTAAGGCAATCTTTGATGCTAAAAGAAATGGAACTTATCTTTCAAGGCATGATCAAACAAACTCCTGATGCATGGTTTGCTGATCTTTTAAAATCAGACGTTATTGATCATTTAGTTCCATTTCTACCATTAGAGAGAACACATGTTAAACAGTGCATAAGAAGAGACTTAATCATGAAAGGATTTCATGTTAGAGAAGCTTTAGTCTCGGAGATTGCAGATCAGATGGAATATTTTCCCGATGGGCATGGATTCTTTTCAGTGTCAGGGTGTAAAAAAGTTTCATCTAGGGTAGATGTAATCGTGGGATAAACTCCACAATGAAGACTTACAATCAACAACAATATTAGTTAAGACACTTTGCCCTAAAGGGGCTTTCTGACACTTTACTGCCTTCCAGAGGAGAAAATAAAGCTTTTCCTCCCCCATCCCCTCCATGCAATCTTGTGCTGCTGTTCGAGCTACCTATAGAAAACAACAAACACCCCAACTTTGAGTGAAGATGAGGGGGAGAGGTGTGGATTCTTTTGAACTCTGTAGTTACCCTATTTGAGTACAATGTCTCAACAATTTTGTCTCTGATTGTCTGAATCATGAAAGTGGCCATACATCCTGAAGAAAACTAATTCAACTCATTTCTTCGCACTGGGATGTAAAACCCTTGTTGCCTTTTTATTTATGATTCGTGTAATCATGCCTACTTTAGAACTCAAAAGAATATGGTAATTTTGTTATTTTCAGTGCGCTTAACATGCCGTGACATCATGTGATGTAGCATGTTGCACCTATTTCTTTTTTTTTCTTTATCAAAACATGGAACAAAGTAAAAAGGATGGAAAACAAAATAGTTTTCTAGGCAACAAAGCAGTTATAATTGCTAAAATTGCTGTTTAGAAATTCCCATGAGTAACCAGGATGAGTAAAATATAAAATAATTCGATTATCTTTTAGAACAAAGTTAGTTACTCGTTCCCAATCTCCTCCTATTTATAGTTTCTACTGTAAAGTACATTCTTCAAACAATCTGAAGATTTGGTGGTAGTGCCTGCTTATCACAGCTGAGTAGTAGTTCTGCATAAAAAGTAGAAACAATTCGGCATGGGATTTTTGGGGGGTTAACTTTTGGTCCAGGGATTTTTGGGGGATTTGAATTTTGCCCCCATTCGATCATCCCCATCACTTGAAATCCAGAGTACCCCCATGGGTCCTTTGCCTACTTTGTGTCAAGTTCTATACTTTGTTTCTGTTGTCCACAAACATTTAAGAAATCCCCCACTTTATTTTTAAAAATAGTGAACAAAAAAATTCAGTCAAATTCCGTTTCTCTATAATCCTTAAAGTTCTGAAATTATGATCCAGCTTTAGACTCCTAATTTTTTTTCTCCAGGAGATCAATGCACCTGATAATGTGAAGCCCCTAGTTGAAAAGAAAGGTTGGAGGAATTGCAGCATTACTCACCACCCTGTTTCTTGATGGCCTGCTGCTGAAATACAAACTCCCCTAAAAACACCTGTGTGGAAGGCTAGTTTCTCGATTGTCACATAAACTTTTACTCTGAAGGGTTAACCTGACAGGCATTTTTTGCGTAGGGGTGCGGCGTCGCTTCATTGAAATTAACAAATTTTTCAGGGTGAACCCCACACCACTGCACTGCCCTGAAGCTTAACACTGATGTGGCTCACTCAATTTTATTGCTCTTTTTGAACCACATGACAGGACAGCCCTGCTGGTGGACAAACAAATTTTGTTGCAGTACTTGTATGAATAAACAGTTTAGTTTCCAGCGGAGGAAATTGCGTTTTTTCTTGACAACCAACACGTCTGCCTGATGTCAGCTGAATAAAACTTAGGCCTCTACATGAAGGTGGGGGACCCTGGGTAGGTGAGATAACATGTGGAGGGTCACCCCACCTATCATGTAATCGTGATCGTATTAAAATGAGAGATTATATGGACAGGCGGGTTACCTCATTTACCTGGGGGAAAAAATGAAAACTCTAAATATTCTACCAAAAAACTGAAATATAAAATCTGCGTAGCGTCTTTATTGTTAGTCTTTAGCCTCCCACGCAGACGTTAGGATCGCATGACGAACCCCTAAGAACGACTGCGTGGGAGGCTAGTCTGTCTTGTGACGTAATACCAATGTAGTTGTCCCACTGACTGCCTTCCAGGGCGTAAGGAGCTAGCTCCTTACACCCCGCTGCCTTCTGACACCAGGACGCGCGTTATCCCCGATGAAGATTGCATGACCTTGCATGCCACAACCTCAATATACTTACTGGATTGAAACTGAACAAAATAACGTGCTAAATAACCATTATTTTTTATTTTTTATTTTCTCCCAACTAGCTTTACTGTCAAACTCAGAAAACCGTGAGCGGCTGAAAAATTTTAGGAATGTTGATTGTGTAGTGACCAATCACAATTATGAAGTTCAGGACATGGAGCAAACCACAAACTACTGTTGCTGCTTCATTTAGGTTTCTCACACCTTATTGGCTCTCTCTTCGCAACACAATGACATTCCATGAATATTTCTGATGTTCACGGTTTTGTGAGTTTCACAGTAATAATATCAAGGCCCTGAAGCCGTTTTAAATTCGCATTAAGTTTGAGGTATTTTTAGAGGGGTAAAGTTATTTGTAAATAGTAACAGAAAAATTTCTGCCGAGTTTGCACAGCCGGGTTTTAATTCTTGAGGGGTTAGGGGAATTCTCGAAAGTGGTGCAAACCCTAAATAACTGTCTCGAATTCTCCTAACACCTCGATCTAGCTCGTGTTTACATTCATGTCAGACTACATATATGCAAAAAAGGAACGAGTTTTGTATTCACTCTTTTCACTGAGACGATAATGCACCTTGTTTACCCCCCAAAATTTTACATAACCATTGTTTCCAATTTCTCCTGGGTATTACTATCGTCCCAAGAGAAAATTGACGTCAATAGTTATCACAGACTACGAGAAGTCCCCCATTTTTCCTCAGGTATACTAAAGTGAGCGAAACGCGAACGCGCGTGAAAATCACCCCACGCGAGAAAAGAAGACACTTGTGGCCTTTTCTCTGTGAGAAAACGTACGTGTTTTGGACCTCGGAATTCAAAAATTGTCTACCAAAATTCTAGGTTGTCTACCATCCCCAGATTCAACATGATAAAAGTTAATCGATATGACAATCGAGGAAAAATATCTAGAACTTCGTAAAAAATCTGTGAATCTGTGAATCACTTTGTATTTAGTATTCAGCTTATTTTAATGTATTGTACGATAATAATTAATTCTACTTAGTATTTTAATTGTATTGTTATTGTAATTATTCTACTTAGTGGCAAGCCACTGCTCGCCTCGAATAGCTATAGCTAACTGCGAGCAGTGGTACATCATATTTTGTATTTTCTCAATTTTTCTTAATAAACTTGAACTTTGAACTTGAAAAATAGAGGATATCAGGCATGGCCGCTTACAATACAATACAATACAAATTTTATTGTCAACTCCCCATGGGGGCTTTTCAGAGACAAATATTAATAGTACAGGTAATCAAAAAATAAATAAATAAATAAATAAAAAATACTCAAGAATTGTCAATAAACAATTATTAAGAAATTATTTTCATATAGAATTTATGACATCACAAATTGATTATCAATAAACTATTAAGATACTATTTACATATAAATTTATGACATTAAAAATTGATTTAAAAGGAAGGCTTTCATCTTACGCTTGAAAATGATAGGAGATTCACTTAATTTAAAATGGGGTTTTAACGCATTCCACAAAATGGGGATACGAGTTATCTTCGAGTGCTGAAAGTATCTCTCACGAGTGAGCGAAGAGAACGAGTGAGAGATCCTTTCAGCACGAGACAATAAAATTCGTATCCCCGGCCATGTAATATTCTTTTTATTTTATAGATACTGATGAAATTCCTACGTAAAACACAACTTTTTTTATTCACTTTCGAAACAGCAAAATAGTGCAATTACTGAGTGGTCCCCTATAGCAAAATGCCTGTCGCAAAAATGTTATGAAACTCGGATATAAAGTTATAAAGGAGAAATAAAGACAATAATACTTATATTTTCTGTTCCAAAAAGTCAAAATTCTAATGAAGAAGAGAAAAATTCCATGGCGACACCAATATTCTCGCACGTGAAAGATGAGAATAGTATCTTCACTGCGCGCAAAGAAGATATGATTTTTTAGTAAAAGGAAAAATCCTGGTATTTCATCAGTCACCTTGAAAACCGACCAAAATCTCGCCTATACATTGCGTTGTTCAAAAGAAGAAATAAGCCACAAAATGTCCTGAATATTTCACGAGACACTTCCAATATGGTTTTCGATACGCTGTCCACTTAAAAAAATTCTGTAGGCCTCATGAAAAGTTTTAAAAATATAGAAACCAAGAACGAGAAGTCCAAAGACTACTGCAAAGCCGATTTAAAACAACGTGTAATGTTTTTTATAACAATATTTCGGCTGGCCATACCAGCCTTCTTCACGTTTACAGATGTTACTGAACTTATGTAGCAATCACAATACTATATAGATGGAGAATGTCGCAATAAAAGGGAGAGGTGGAATGGCGTACAACATAAAAACTGGAAAGGAAAAATACTAAGGATATGGATTACAATAATTCGTCACGGCGGTTTAGGCCATGAGGTTCAAGAGTCATGGCCTTATCTATCAAATGCGACTCCCTGGCCTTGCGAACTGAGTCACGTGAAGAATAAATTTTCTCCAGTGGGATTAACTGCATGTCAGTATGAGAATGGTTAGAATGAGAGAGAAAGTGTTCAGAAACAGTAGTGGGTGGAGATTTAAAGTTAGTTTTGTCGACTGCACGTCTGTGTTCGTTAAATCTGTCCTTGAGACGTAGCGCTTAGTTTCACCTATATATTGTAAATTACAACGGTTACATTGAACCATGTAGATCACATTTTTAGTGTTACAAGTAATGTGTGAAGTGATGGAGCGTGTTTCACCTGTAGCGTAAAAGGTATAACTTGTGAGGCCGTTAGTATGGACAAGTGGCAAAAAAAAAATAAAAATAAAAAACGATGACTGATTCCGTCCGCTGTTGTGAAAATTTTTGATCAACATCTTGATTTTGATAAACACAAGCGCGCCTTCTTATTGGTTGAAAAGTGTCGCGTGGCCAGTTGGCCCTGTCCTTAAATTTAGGGATATTCCGAACTGGTTATGCAAATTTTTGGCTTAAACAGCATACATATTGGCCTCGGCGAAAAGAGTGAATTGGGCGTTTCCTAGCGCAGTTTGCAGCTCTCAAATTGGCGGCCTTCTAATCAGAACTGAAGGGAAACTACGGCACAAAAGGCTGGTAAGTTCTTAACCGTAGGGGCTATATTCTATTTCGATGAGATTTGTTTTGAAAATGAAGGGATATGGCAACTCATACAATTTACCCTGCATTCGGGTATAAACCTAGAACTGGATTCCTGAAAGTACAGACTAGGTATAAAGACCGGAAAAAAACCCCTTGCCTAGGTTGTAAGTGGGTACTACGGACTATGGTTTAAAAAACTAAACTTATTGTACTTCTAGGTGAGAAAAAATAAGACTAAAAGATCGTAGAATAGCACAAGATGCGAATTTTGTACGTGTATAGTTATATTAACAGAGTAATTGAGTGCTCTCGCGAGAACGGGGTCCAACTAAACGCCAAAGAACTCAGGATCTCCTTTCCTAAAGAGCAAAGAGTCTTTGATCCCGTCATCATAGAAGGAAAGGAGGTAGAGTTAGTCACTAGTACAAAGCTACGAGGCCTTACAATAGCGAACGATCTAACATGGAACGACCATGTAACTGAAATAACCAAAAAGGCTAGCAAGAGACCCTATTTCCTGACTCAGTTAAAGAGAGCGGGAGTTCCGAAACAAGATCTAGCACTGTTCTACGTATCGTGCGTGAGATCTGTTATTGATTATGCAGCACCTGTCTTTTTCAACGGTCTCCCCTCGTACTTAAAGAAAGAGCTGGTACGGCTCGAGAAAAGAGCAATATCAATAATAACCTCAGGAAAGTGCAACTCGGCAATAGAGGTGGGGTTAACAACCATTTTGGAGCATTATTACGTATTATTTTTACATAAGCTCGGATTCCTTTGTTCTTTTCGGGGGGAATATATTACATAACCCCCGAATCAACTGTCTGAAAAGCTGGGTGTGGCTTTGATTGTTTGAAGGGAAGAGCGGGGCTAATGAACAGCTAATTAAAATGCGAGGGGATTATATATTAATATGCAAGGGGGATAAGTGACTTATTCCCCTTGAATATTAATAGATAATCCCCTCGCATTTCAATCAGATTTTCATAAAGAAAAAATTCACAAATGGTTATTGGAGATATTAAACACGACGCTATAATTACTAAAACTAAACTGAGCTGCGTTTCTTTTGCGCCACATTCACGAATTTTCTTAGTTGCTGGTTCATCGATTTCCACAGCCAGAACGACAGTCCGAAATTGAACAGCGTCTTGAAAATTCTACGGTTCCACGAAAGTGTCGCTATCATGTTAAGGTGTTCCGTTCTTTAACCAGTCATCCCAAACTCCTGTACGCAATGAAGACATGTAGTTGACCTCTTGTGTTTTGTGGTATTCTTGCTTCATTCCTCGACTGAATTTCCTTCGCAGTTACAGTAGTGAACCATCGCCCGGAATCTTCTTTATCTGTAAACATGCAGGTGGGTCGAAAGATCCTTGGTGCGAAAATTGAAATTGTCAACTGCTTGCTCGTTGTCTGCACCCGCAAATGAAGTTTCAAAATCGTTTTGAGAAAGCTCAATTGCAGTACCGCCATTAAAGCTGCTTTAGTTTGAGTAATAAACGGCTCTACTTCTGATAGATCTGAATCGTTCGACAATGCTAGGCTCTTTAGGCTATTTCTAGCAATCACTACGAACAACTAATTCGAAATGCGACTTTGAAAAACTAAACCTACAATTAAAAAGCCGAGAAACTTGTGCCGGAATGCCACCAGTGCCAGCATGGAGTGTTAAAAAACAAAAGAAAAATGAACAATAGAGACAGTTTTTCGTCAAAGCATTTTTGCATCCCTTGAGAAATCCTCGCCAATGTATAAATAAGCCGTTTATCGCCCTTCAGCTCGTGGTTATGTGATTTATTCCCCTCGTGCGTCGCCCTCGGGCAACGCACGAGGGAAATAAATCACATAACCCCTCGCTTCAGGCCGATAACCCTTACGTGATCCAAACCATAAATTGAAGGCACTCCTTCCACCAGACTATGACAACTCACGCTATAACCTAAGACGACAGCGCCTTTTTAATATGCCAAAACTTTGCACGAACAGAACAAGTAATACTTTTATATATGCGATGTCGAATCAGTCCGGGCTGTAGTTTTATCCCACTTCAGGGCTGCTGCCCACTTCAGGAGCCCACTTATATTCATGCTTTATATTTTAACATATTTCAGTATGAACATGTTATATGGAATTTTTAATATTATCTTAAAAATCAGTTTTCGACTTACTATCTAGGATTCATTTGTGATTTTCAAGTATTGTAAAGTCTTTGTAAAATAATTGCGTAATTCAGCCTTTGGCTGCGATGCAGTTTTAATAAACTATCTATCTATCTATCTATCTATCTATCTATCTATCTATCTATCTATCTATCTATCTCTTAAGGTGGCTCGCAAAAGTTTTTTAGGGTCAATATCTCAGCCATTTGCGCTGAACTATGTGGCCATAAACAAAGATTTGGAAAAATTGCCACCACAGTTGCATTAGATAAAGATAAAAATTTGTTAGGATCACTTTGATCAAGGTTGCAATGACATCGGAGTTGTCATAGCAACGAAATGACGCCATTACCTATTTTTTATTTCTATCTTGATAACGCTCATCCTCGGAGACCCAGGGGCAGATAGTAGGGGCGAGGGAAAGTCTAAACGGGCGGAAAAATATAGCACGAAGAAAAGTAAAGAACGGCGAGAAGAGCCCCTGAGGACAATGTCTTACCAGACCAGTTCTAAACGGTCGCCGCCGTTCTGGCTTCTGATTGGGCAGAAAAACACAAACGTTCTCTGGCACCAATCAGAAGCGAGAACGGCGGTGACCGTTTAGAAGTGGTCTGGTAAGACATTGTCCCCAGGGGCTCTTCTCGCCGTTCTTTACTTTTCTTCGTGCTATATTTTTCCAACCGTTTAGACTTTCCCTCGCCCCCACTATCTGCCCCTGGGTCTCCGAGGATGGATAACGCTATAACAGATTTCGCTTAAACTTCACTAACATCGAGGCGGCTATTGAAGGAAAAAGCTCTCGTGAAAGATCTTGGAACAACGGATCCAGTGCCGAGAAATACCGCTGCAACTAAAATAGGTAATGGCGTCATTTCGTTGCCATTTCATTGCAACCCTATCGTAATAAATCTTCACCTTTATCTAATGCGACTGTGGTGGCAATTTTTCCAATTCTTTGTTTATAGCGACATAGTTTATGCTTAAACTTGGGAGGTATTGACCCTGAAAAAACTTTATCGAGCCACCTTAATGCAGCATTTTTTCGCATGAGTTCTCACAGGCGTGTCCTTAGTTTACTTTAGTACTGGCCCGGTTTTTTTATAGTCGTCCAGACGTATTTAAAGTTGAGACATTTAAGTCGACTGGTACCAAAACGGCAAGCATAAAAGTAAATGATAACATTCATTGTGAAAAAAAAAATAAACAACTCTTGCTCTACCCAGTCGCCTCTGGACGAGTTGGGCCGAAATGCGTCCCAGTTGATGGCGTCCCGCTTTTATACTAGACGCATTTAACGTCTGGGACGTTAAAGTGGTCTGTTAAGTGCGTCTGAACGACGCACTTTAATTAAAAGAAGGCGTTTAAGTCGTCAGAAGTTAAATGCGTCTGTCTTACTTACCGCTCTTTAGTCTGCTACACAGCCGTTTTTAGTGTCGTCACGTAACGCTCCTCCTCCTCCTCCATTGCGTGACGACTCTAAAAACGGCTGTGTAGCAGACTAACCGTTCATATACTAGACGTCAAAGTCGTCCTAAGACGAGTTTAACGTCTCTAGCAGCATAAAAACGGCATTCGCTTGCTTTGTTTGCCGCAACAGATACTGTTCCTGAGAGGCGGGAATGGAGAAAGAAGACTTCAGAGAGATCTCATACGAGGAAGAGCTGCAAAGAGCCAAATGGTTTAAGGAAGACCTTGAGAAAGGTAAGCGAAAGTGATAGAAGAACAAAATAAGGAAAATCTGTCGAACAAAGAGTTTGAAAAAAAGCAAAACAAAATTGATTCGGCTTTCTTTAGGGCAGTCCACACTTGTGCGGGAACCAGTGCCTGGGTAACGGCAAAAAATAGCCTGCGTAGCTGGCGGTATTGTGTAGTAGTCGAGTGAGATTTGGCGGCGGAGCCGTTGTAATATAGTCGAGTGAGATTTGACGGCGGAGCCGTCACGAGCGACGAAGCGGCGAGAATTTCAACCGCCTCGTCCCTACTCCCTTTTTTTGGAACACGGCTCCGCCGCCAAAACTTTAATCTCGCACCCACACAATACCGCCAGCTACGCAGGCTAGGCAAAAAATAGTGTAGTGTTCGCACCTTGAGTACTCCAGCTACTCCATTACACCCTGTTTAAGGCCATTTTGAAACATGAGCTTAGCAGTGTGTACAAAGCAGTGCAAGACTTCCCCAGAACTAACAAAAACGGTGTGCACACAGGGACCCGGTGTCCACTTTTGTGCCTAAGTTCTAGAGTGGGTACTTGACTGAAAAGGGCACCGTTCCCGAGCACCAAGTGAGAAAGGTGCCTTTGATTTGCTTCTTGCACGCTATATCCTGCATGTCGATTGTACGTTTTTGTTAAGTAAAGGCAAGAAAAATACAGAACGATTCTTCGCCGGGAAACAAGAAGCACGTTGAAAACAAAAGTGGAGAACAGTGTTCATAAAAATAGCAGAAGAATTTCGAAGCAGACTTCTGTAGAGTAGAGGCCCGGAAATGATCTACATCCCTAAAATGATCACCGAAATCGACCCGCAAATAACCCTCACACCGAGGTGTTTCCTGTTTTTTCCGTGCTGCCCCTAAAATGATTCCCAAGTAATTCTTGAAATAAAAACTGAAATCGGAGAATTGAAAGGTGCAAAATAAACGAAATCAGTAATTTAAAGTTTCGAGATCCTTTCCACTTATCTTACATGGACATCTTCAATTACATTTCCAAGATTTTAAAAAATGTTAGACGCGTAAATCAAATGTATTATTCATGACTATGAAATGATGAATCAAATTGGAACAAAATAAAACTTAAAATAGCACTTAGGGGATAAAACTAACACTAACTGGAGAGGAAAAAACGTAAAGCAAGAACTCTGCCCATAAAATACAGGAAACCAACTCGGTACTGACGTTTTCCACTCTTTTTCCTTGATACGTGTATCACAAAGGTGGCATTCCTCGCTGTAATAAGCTGTAAAAATGTCGTCGTCATCCGGTCGCGAAACAGGACAGCATATTGACTCCCCTTTTAAAAGGATACTACATACGAGTTACGGGAGCCAATCAAAACGCGCGAAAATTAAAATTGCTATCTACTGATTGTCTTCTGTTCTCCTCATCCAAGGCGGGATAATGCGTGCGCAGGAGATGGATACCGATATCATACTAGTGATTTGGGAATGGGGTTACCTGAGTCATACCTTAGACACGGGAATACCCAAATCAGTCTGACAGTGCTCTGATTGGCAGAGAGGTGTGTGCGCGTGTACGTTGTGACGTCAAGATCTTTAGCTATCTTTTGCAGTCCGCAGCTAGTATTCACGCAATCACGATTTAAAAAAGCTAAAAAAGGAAACGCTTTGAGCTAAAAACTTGACTTTCCTCACCTTCAATAAAAATCCATAGTTTGCTAAATCCTTTCTCTAAAACATAATGGTAAGAATAAAGGTTAATCGTTTTTACACTAAACGTATTTTTTTTTCTTGAAGGTGGATGGAGTGAAGGTCTCCACACCCCAGGAGTCTCTAAGTTCTGGTTCAAAACATTCCCAGATATGGAAGTGCCGATAAAAGCCCTCTTCACGATGGAAATTCCGGTGCCAGCAGAGAAAGTGGTAGAAATCCTTGCCCCTGCCAATGTGAAGTACCAAAAAGAATGGAATGCAGCTTTCCCGGTTAACGAACTCGTTGAAAACTATATCGAACAAGAAGGAGGTGGAAGCTTATTCTACTCCGTAGTCGAGCTTTCCTGGCCTCTTACTAATCGAGCCTACCTCGTTTTCATTCCACCCAGTAAAGAAGTTGATTGGTATGGCAAAAAAGCGTTCCTTCTGCTTCAGAAAAATGCGTGGCACCATTCAAAACCTCCAGGCGCTGACGGATTTGTCAGGTAATAATAATAATAATTCATGAACTTATTGTGCTTATTGTGCGCAGCTTAACATGAGAATGATCAGCTACGCATTATAAATGCTTTACTTTACAAGAAACAAATAAAAAAGATAATGCATTAAAAAAAAAACAATAAAAAGAATATATATGCATGCAAGTAAGAACTGAATATAAAATTGCTCACCAATATAAGGTTCTAAAAATATAAGTCTTAATATGCGCCTTAAAACTGTTCACATTAGTAATCGCACGAAGTTCTTTTGGAACAGAGTTCAAGAGCGTTGGTGCTGCTACCATAAAAGCTCTATCACCTAACGTCTTCAATCGAACAGCTGGCATAGAAAGTAAAATACTACCTGAAGATCTAAGGTTATATAAGGACTATTCAAATGTTAGTAAATCGCACAAATATTTAAGAGCAAGGCCGTGAATTGCTTTGAACGTAATAAGCAGTATCTTAAATTGTATCCGGGCTTTAACGGGAAGCCAATGCAGACCACGAAGAAGAGTAGACACTTATTTTTGTCACAGACAAAAGTGATTTACAGCGAGGAAAACACGAGCACATATGGGTAAAAGCCTCTCGCGTGACCCATCTCTTCATGCTGGAAAAGATTTTAATCACGTTCGACTGAGATCGGTTTAAATCGGCGCTTAGTCTCTGACGAAAAGAGGCAGGAATGCTTACGTAGTTGTATTTGCGAAACATGAAGTAGAAAGTTACTCTCTAAGACCGGAAAATAGTTTGCCTCATATCAGTACCTCTGGTACCTTTCGTTAGCTTGGTTGGTAAGGACGGCCGATTTATGAAGTGCATGATTGAGTTGTATTCAGTCGCCGGTGTGGTGTGCATTCTCTTGTATGGGACCCATTCTTAGAAAACAATTAGAACGGAATTAGATCTTTAATTTTTGAGCTCAAATGTTTAACGTTCTGAGAAGACGCTGAACTCTTTCTAAAGCATGCTTGAAGATTTACCGTCTCACTATGGAAAAGTTGCATAACGCAGTTTAGAGTGGATCTCGCAGTACGGGCGATCTTCCAGAGCAAAATCATGAAATCAAAAGATACGTGTTGCAAGCTTTTTCAGAAGCAGCACCAATAACCATCAGCAACAAATATAATCAGAAATAAAAGTTACCAAGACAGAAAACACGACAGCCAGGTAGACCAATTTTGATAGATTGAAATTCAAACTTGGCAACTCGGCTTAGGAGATCGAACAAAACAAAACAATTGCTTTATTCATTGCCGAAGTCAAGATTGATTCTTTTGTCTTATCTTCCTTAGCCTTGAAGTCAATTTTGAATTTTAGTGCATCAAAATTGGTTTAAAAACGCAAGTGAAGTTTCGGTTTTGCACAATCACTGGTCAACAACGTTTAACTCAATCTCGTTTTGAGTCGGGTAAATTGTTACACCGAGAATACAGTATTGAAGTTGCCTGATAAGTGTGGTCCTACAATTTCGGACCATGCCAAACAGCACTGTCGCAATAAACGATCGATAATTACTCCTGAAGCCTGAACTCCTGTGATTATTAATAGTCGATGCTCTTAAATTAAATGAATTGAGCAACCTCGTCCCCAGGGCTTTTCCCTTAAAAATTTTGTAATGGAAAAGCCCTGGGAACGAGGTTGTGAATTGAGCGCTCTACGAAATACGTTCTACCCAGAATCAAGAGAGAATGATCTAGCTCATTCTGTCTTGCCAGAATACAAGTATTATTTATTGCCATATATCACAATAACTTTATGCCAAGATTATTTAGTCAATCATTAGGCCATTTTCAGAACGAGGCTAAGTGCAAAACCTTTCTTGTGAAAATGAATTTGATTTGCATGAGAATGAAAAGTCATCTCTTCACTGAGCCTCGCTTTGAAACAGAGGCTTAAGGAAACTAGGAAAAGGCCTGTTGCGTGCAAATCAAACTGGTGGGCAATCTTTTATTGAAACTAATATTCAGGTTTGGTTTGTCGTGCCCTTCATCATTGGAGAGATGGAGGGGATCAATGGCCTTCGTTCGATATATCAAAATTCTAACATGACTCCGAGGCTTTAGGGTCAAAATTGCAAATTTTTCACGACTCCATTGTCTCGCAATTCCCAGAAGAGACTCAGACTCGTACCCAGTCGCTATTTAAGTGTTTTTTGGGGTGAGAGAAGATTGGGGATTTGGTTGAGGCGCGCGGGGTCTCATGGGAAGGGAGGAAGGAAACCCCGCATGTTAACCCCGCATGCGCCTTGACCTACTCCCCAATCTTCTCTCACCCCAAAAAACACTTAAATAGCGACTGGGTACGAGTCTGGAAGAGACTTGAGCACAAGGAAAACTAAACCAAATATAGAAGAATGAACAGAAAGCCTGGGAGTCATGTTAGAATTTTAATATTTCTAACGTGGGCTATTAAGACAATCCAAAGTTTAAAAAAACTGCTCCAACCTAGCAGTTTTAGCTTAACTTATTTGTTTTGTTTGTTTGATTTTTAACTCATAGGGCAACAAATGGAGGAAACTTCTCTTTGATCATCCCTGACGAGGAAAATCCATCTGGTGCATGCAAGATGTTCATGTTGCGAAATAATAATTATAATGGTTGCTTACCCAATAAGGGAATCCAGTTCCTCATAGCAAAAACCCTTCCTTCTAAATTTAATCTCTGGAGAGAAGGGATTATTGATGCCTACAAAAGGTTCTTTGGTGATTAGTGAAAAGATCTGAACTTTCTGTAACCTGAGTATAAAGCCCTCCTTGTGGGGGTTGGGGGGGGGGGAGGAAAGGAGGGGGAAGCGAGTGAGGATTAGTGTTAGGGCTAGAGCTAGGGTAAGAACGTAACTCCTCTTAATTTTCCAAGAAAAGAAAGCCTGATACTCAGGTTAAACTTTCTGAGGGGCAATCGTTAATGCTGAAGCTGTAATAGCGCTAATAAAATGTGACCAAAAATGAACATTACCAATTTCATCCAGTGGCTATTGGCGTTATTGCTGTTGTTTATTTAACACATGTGCAACTTCGTTCCCAAGATCTTTTGCAATGCACTGAGTAACCACGCAATCTGGCACGGTTTTGGAAAAAAATTAAAAACTTAACTTGATTAACCCTGTCTTTCTTTGTAAACATGCTGCAGCAAAGTTTTTTCCTTTAAATGTTAGACTATTATATGGGAGAAAAAAAAATCCATAGTTTGCTAATATCTTTCTGTAACTATTACTACTACCACTACTACTGCAACTGCTGCTGCTGCTACTACGACTACTACGACTACTACGACTACTACTACGACTACTACTACGACTACTACTACGACTACTACTACTACTACATTCATTGTTAGTAATGTAACTGAATTTTCCTAGATTATTATTAGTGCTGTTTGTTCTATATTTTGATTGTCATATGCATGCTTTTGCAATACTGTAAAATGATGCGGTCATGCAAATAAAGCAGTTTATTATTATTACTACTATTACTACTACTGCTGCTGCTACTAGGGAACTTAAGAACCACAACGAAGTTCACGACGACGACGTCTGTTGACTGGGAAAAGACTGGAACGAGAACGTCGGTTTCGGCGGGAAAAAGAAAACTTAAGGTGCAGTCGGTCGGTAGTTGACGACGACGACACCAAATGTAAGCACAAATGTAAAACTGTGATGTTCGTTCGCAAGAACGTTTTTCGCAATGGCGTCTTTTAAAACAATGCAAGATCTTATTTTTTAGCCGTACGTCTAATTTCATTGACGACGAAGAATTTTTGTGTTGTCTGACCTTTTCGAGGGGAAAAACACCTGCTTTCCATACAAAGATTATTCAACCTGAATGAGATGACCGAGTCCGAGTGTCTGTCAGAGTTTAGATTTGGAAAAAGAGACATTCTGATAAGATAGCTGTTTTCCATATAAAGTTTATTTCCTTTATATTAAAGAAATATGATTTGCCTTACCTAAATACGCACAAGTAAATTTATCACTTACGAGTTCGCTCGCTCGGCCTCCACAGCTGTTGTCATTCTTCGAAGTAAAAACAATTCATTAGTAGAATTTTCAATCAACATCGCTTGTTAGGAGAAAAAAGGAACGATACCTGGATTTACGAGGATAAGAAAATGCAAAGGACTTCAAAAATCGCTTAAAACAGTGGATTTATACCCGCCGAACCTTGTGGATTGCAGGACGACGTGATTCTACTTTGTTTGGCGTCGTCGACGACACCACGACGACAAAATTTACTACTCGCGCTTGCGCAGTACACTGTAACTCACTTCCGGTCGTTGTCGACAAAGTTGTCGTCGTGGTTCTACCACTACCACTACCACCACCATTACCACTACCACGACTACTACTACTAGGTGATTTTACTAGCGTGATGTAAACTGTCAAGGCGGAATCCTACTACAAGGCCACGTCTCCTGTCTCGACTCAGGGCCTGCTTACATGGAGGTGGGGGATCCCAGATAAGTGAGGTAACATGCGACGGGTCACCCCACCTATCATGTAAACGTGATCAAATCAAAATGATAGACTATGTGGACAAGTGGGTTACCCACCAAAGCGGGTTACCTCACCTACCTGGGGTCCCCCACTTCCATGTCAACAGGCCCATAATCTAATCAGTCGACACAAAAACAGTTCCCTCGGCGACGTTCGAGTTCGCACCAGTAAAAAATGAGCAAGCGTACAAGGCACTATGATTACTGGGAAATAGCAAGGCGACAGGTGCGGATGGTATTCCTGTTAAGGCTTTAAAGATTGCTTCTGAATGCATGGCACTCAACATTGTTTACTTGAATATGTAATGATTCATTTTGTCTTGGAGTATTTTCCTCCCCGTGGAGGATCGCGCGTGTTAGATCGTTATTCAAGGGTGCCGGAAATGCGTCTGTGACAGACCATATTGCCATGTCTTTCAAAAGTTCTGGAAATCTTCGCCAACTCTCAGCTCAAGGAATATGTTGTTCAAGCAAGATTTAGGAGTCAAAAGTAGTTCTGCCAACAAAAAATTTTCTACCTGTAATGTTATTCTGATTCATGCAGTTGATAAGTAGAAAGTGACAACAAATGTGTATCTGTGGCTGTCATTTTAGTTCACGTCATCCTATAAATACTTGGGTGTAAACTTGGACTCATCCTTAAATCTTGAATCACATTTTGACAAAATGTATAAAAGAGCAGCTGGAAGATTTAATTTACTCAGGAGAATCCGACCTTTAATCGACAAGAGCAGTGCTGAGAAAATCTACAAAGCAATGATTCAACCTGTTTTTACGTATTGTGGAACCTTGGGTCTCTGTTGGTCACGTTCCTCTAAAAGTCGAATTGAAAGCATTGAACGTCAATTCAGAAATTGTTGGTGGAGATTATCAAGTCCAGACAGTGGAGAGTTTAATAAAGGGTCAGTCCTTCCAGCTTGTGTTTGATTGTCTTCAGGATAACGTCTGTACCCCTTTTAAAGGATATTTTACAAAAATTGAACACAACATTAACACTAGAAACAATGGGTGTTTGCTAAAACTTCCCAAAGCCAAATTGGAATTTGGACCGAGAAGTTTTACCTTTCAAGGAGCTCTAGTTCACAATACTTTACCTCGGCATTTAAGAAATTTAAATTCTAGGTTTCTTTTTTAGAGTAATTTAAAAGAGTTTTTCAATAGTATTCCATAATTCACAACTCTTTTCAATTTTGTAAGTCAATAGTTTTGGCAAAGTTTGATTTTTGAATCTTAGATTTCTTACTGTTATTTTATTTTATTTTCAACTTCTGGTTTTATTGTTTATTTTTTATTTATCTATTATTTAGTTACAGGACCCTTTTGATAACAGTTCTTTTTAATGGAACTGATAAGTTATCCTGTATAAATATTCGCGTTATTATGATTATCTGCGGAAGGGATCTGAAATATTACTATCCAAGTTGGAAATGGCTGGCATAACAGGGACAGCGCATCGCTGGTTCGAGAAGCAATTTGTAAGCAATTTGTTTTATGAGTTAAGAGCCTAAAATATAGAGTACCACTAGGCCTTGTTCTCGGACCTTTTTTCTTTTTATTATCACGGCTTGCAAACAGCTGTGGAGCAATGTCATTGTATGCTTTACGCTGACGATACTGAAATACATTTAAGCAACGCATATGTTATTTATTTATTTATTTATTTATTTATTTATTTACCCGCTTTTCTGGACACAGGTCTCCCCAGAGGGAATGTGCAAGAACGGGACTCAAGTCCCATGCAAGGTGCCATCCCTACCCAATCCCACAACGGCTCGCCACACCACCGGGGTCTACGACCTCTATTTTTTTCGAATAGTGATGTGGGTTCTCTTACGTCCCACAACAACAAATCAGTGAAAGTGCTGTGAGACGAGACCTACGGTTTTTCGTCCTTATCCGAGAAGGCTAGAAAGTCTAACCATTTGCAGATATCATTACAGAGGCAGCACTTTCTTTTCAGTTATTTAAAGACCCTGAGTGTTGGTCCGGCCGGGGTTTGAACCCGCGACCTCCCGTTCGGCAGACCGGCGCTCTCCCAACTGAGCTAACCAGGCGGCGGGTACTGCTCCTGGAGCAAGGGTGAATAAAAATATCAGTCACTCTAAGGTTATTTGAAAGCCCGGGGGGGAGTACTTTAGGAATTTCTGGGTGGGGATGTGCCGCTGGGACCCCGGAACCCTTAACCTATACTAGAGCTACTTCAGCTGAATTTTGCTACCCTATACTAGAGTAAACTCCCCAAATCCCCTCTATCCTAGAGTAGCTGTTTCCCTAATCTAGATAAAATCTTCACCCAACTGATCAGTTTCCTGAAAAATGATACCCTATTCTAGACCCAAACGCTCTGATTTATATACCCTATCCTAGAGTAAACTGCTTGAAAACCATACCCTTCACAGCGGCACATACCTATATAGCCCATATGTGGCAGTGCCCCCCCGGGTTTGAAAGTCAATGCCGCTCATCCGGGAATACCTGAGACGATGAAGATGGGGCCATAAAGTCGCACAATCTTCGTGTTCTATTCCATTGTTTCAACCTAAAATTCAGAGCCTTACGTGAGGAAATTATCCCGCTTTTTACCAAAAGCTCTCCAAGATGATACCCTTTAAGAGACCAGGCAAATAGTAAGCCATGAGATACACATAGTGTATGGAGGTAAGCGGGTGCCAGGAGTGTTAAGAGTGGCTTTCCGTAAATATCGACCCAAGGTCGGCACAAGTTGAAAATTTGATTTCGCTCATATTTGGCTCATCGATAACCCTTAATGAGTAATGAAACATGCCGTAGTTAGTTTTCCCAAATAACGTGTTCTTTTGTTAAAATTCGAGAAAACTCATTTTGCCCGTTCAGAGCTCAAAATCACTTCCGGTAAAGCGAAATTTTACACAAATTCCATTGACTCGTACGTCAAACCACAACGATTTGGCAGCCTTTGAAGAACACGAATAGTTTTTATGACCCTTTCTTTATTATAAGGCGATAAATTTGTGAAAGCTGTAATAATTTTGCGGCCAAAAAGGTATTGTTAAAAATAGGCCCTATTGACAATTTCTGCCGTTCAAAATTATAGGGATAAAATAATGCAAATTTTTACAATGCGCTATAACTTAAAATTCCGCAAATTGACTTTCTACTGCTTAACTAGGCCCCAATGTATCAGAAAATCGAAACAAATCTCTGGGCAAACGATTTTAAGTAGCCCGGAAGACGTTGAGTTCAACCCTAGTTTCGCAAAAAAAACGCGACATTGCCGTGGTTAAAAATAGCGTTACACGGCCCGTCACGCCAGTGTTACCGATAGATATGCTTTAAATAATTTACTTAAAGGCAGATTAAAAGCCAGTTCGAAATTAAATCTTTCAGTAAACCTATTATTCTCATTGTTTGCAGCATTTTCTTCAGATACAACATTAGGGTCCCTGGGATAGCGTCACACACTTTCATGTTCAGTTTCAGACTGGCGATTTCCCTCAAAAAATGGTATAGAAACAGAACAAAATCTAAAACCTAAAACTGATTACTGAATGAATTTTTGCATTGAGAGATATTTGCCAATCAAATCATCGCCAATCAATGCCATTTGGTTTATAAAAACTAATTTCCTTGAAGCAATTTTAAAGAATAAAAATATTTTAGACTAAGTATTGGTGCAATAGTTCTTCTCGAAGTTTTTACCCTTGCGGGCTCTCAAAACTGAAAAAAAAACGCTACGTGGATGCCCCAAGAGGAGCATATACTTGTATGACAACGTGCATGAATCATGAAGCTACTGCATGACTATGAACCATTAAAACAAACTAAGAGGACTCTTTGGTGCTCAGTTTCCTGAAACAAACGAACGTCTGAAAAGGCAATCGCCTATTTTCCTGGTTGGAAACTTCCAGGCGGAAGTTCGGATTTCCTGTCTTCAAACCTTTTTTGAATATTAGTTTCAGGCTTTCGCGGCCGTTTTTCATTAAACGAAACTGACTTAGGAAAATGGTAAACACAATTAACGAACGGAATCAAAATTAATCAGTCCTGAATTCTGCTCACCATTTGCCCAAACCGTGAAGCGACCGGTTTACCAATGTAAATAGTAGAAAAGCCTTGATGCCAAGAGCCTGCGATAAAGCTTCCTCTCATCGCTATCTGCCGCCAGGGACATTTCGTCAAAGAGCAGTGAGAGGCGGGTGTATCGCAGACTATGCGTCATAATATCTTAAGTACTTTGAGGGGCCTTGTTAAGTGCATAATAGATCGTAGCAAGGGCAGATCGTTGCAATATCTCTAATTACTTATTAAGAGACACCACCAGAAAACTCGCTATTCCTCTACCCCAGACAAATGTTAAGAAAAATAGTTTTTTTGGAGCAGTTCTTTGGAATAGCCTTCCTATATATTGACCAGCAGCAGGCGAAAGTCTCTTGGGGTTTTTAGTGCCGGCTGCAAACAATTCTTCTGGAGATCTACACGGTACTTACGTAAGGCAGACTAAGGCTTTCAGTCTTCTAGTATTCGGTTTGTGACAAAGACAAAGGTAAGGTTTTGGGGGCCTGCTTGGGCGTCTAAGTTTCATGGACTAAGGTAACGGAGGATGAGGAAAGTCCTCAAGTCTGTCTTTCCTTTTTACGTGTTCCCATTCGTTCGTTACAAGGTTCTTCTTAGGTTTAGTATCATACTCTATTTTGTTTCCCTATTTTTAGTTTTTTTTATTGTTGTTGTTGTTGTTTTTTTTTGGCGGAAAAGACGATGTTCTCTTTCCAAACGCTGTTGAAAGGAACTTTCAGTCTTTTAACCTGTCATCTGCAGTTCAGTATTACAGCTAGAGTTTCCATGACACTAAAACGTCAATCAGTGCAAAGTCTTTCAGGCCACAAAGCAGCCCGTACTTTTTACGTAAGCCAAGAAGGCGGAATAGTCGAGGTAATGGTCTGGAGCAAAACAAAATGGTCGTTCCCTCTTGTCTGGAACAGAGCCGGGGGGCACGGCGGGGGAGGGAAGAGGTGAGTGAGACTGGGGAGAGAATCGAAAAATAAGTCTAAAAAATACAATGGAAAATGACAAAGAAGAAATAAAAGAAAGAAAACAAGGAAGAAAAAAAAAGTTTCGCAGTCTAAAAGCAGTTGAAAAGTTAGTACTACCAAGTCCGTTCCTGCTGATCCATAACAAAGCGCCAAAAGTGCTCGACGCTCAAGTTGAATACCGTATTCATTCGAATAAGCGCCCAACCTCGAATTAGCACCCACCTCGAATAAGCGCCCATCCTAAAGGCTGCAAATTTAAAGCGCCCAGCCCCACCCCACTCCCTCCCACACAAACTCAAATAAGAGATAATAAGTAATAAAGAGACCCTCCCAAACACGGAGTTTTCTTCAGAGCACTTTACAGAAACCTTGCTTTGTTACATCTCCGCTTTTTGTTATTACCATTTATTGTTTTGTTGCAAAACTAACATACTACACTTATACTTACACAGCACCCACCACGAATAAGCGCCCACTCTCAAGGTCCAAAAATTTACTAAGCGCAGAGGGCGGTTAATCGAATAAATACGGTATATACCATAAAAATTTGTAAATGAAGGACGTAGTTAACCTGTAACAGGCCTTCAGGTAGTTGGGAAAACGCAAAGAAAAGTGGGCTAGAAAAAATGGCGAAGGGGCGGGGTTAGGGAGAGAGGGCGAAAGGACCTCCTACTCTCTCCCTCTTACTCTCTTCCACGTTTGTTTTCCTCCGTTCCCCATTTCGCGCCACTGTCCGATCCACTATCCACTATCCACTATCCACTATCCACTGTCCACTGTCCACTACGCCTGGAATAGGCTAGTTCATAGTGGGCCAGAGAGTTTTTTTCCAATGGCAATGCAAGGGATCTATAGATGTCCATTTAGGAGCATTTGCCATTTTTTAAAGCTCATGATCACGCTGCAACTATTCCTGCTTTAGCATTTTTTTTTCTATTTTCCGTTTTGCTGTAGAGGAAAGTTTTTGGTGATTTGTTTTTGATGATGGTGTTTCATCGTCGATCGAAACGAGTTAAAATGTTTTCTGAAACGTTCGTTACAATGTAACTTTATAAGCGTGATAGTAATACGTCGAAACGGACATTTATACTTATACATAATTACTTGAAAGAGAAAACTCGCAAGAGAAAAAAGGGTTCTAATTAGTTAATTTTGGTTATCCCCGTCTTAAATTTAACGTATTTATGCCTTTTGACGCATGCTTAAATTAATAAAACACACCACTGTACTTGTTTAAAGTTTGTTTTCGTTGGGCTCCGGTCGTCGACGTCTTGCCGACGTCGCTCAAAAAAGCCGACTTTTGGGCAATTCTACACTATATATTGTATCCAAACACAATGACTCTTCTAAATAAGATAAGTGTAGTGAAAGATGTTATATAGATTGTACGCTGGAATTTGGCATGTGATCAGCGTTGAATGGAATGTTGAAAGTGAATCTGTCGTTAACACCGCTGGCGTGACGGGCCGTGTCACGCTATTTTTAACCACTGGAATGTCGCTATTTTTCGCAAAATTAGGGTTGAACTCGGCGTCTTGCGGGCTACTTAAAATCGTTTGCCCAGAGATTTGTTTCAATTTTCTGATATATTGGGGCCTAGTTAAGCCGTAGAAAGTCAATTTGCGAAATTCTAAGTTATAGCGCATTGTAAAAATTTATATTATTTTAACCCTATAATTTTGAACGGTAGAAATTGTCAATAGGGGCTATTTTTAACAATACCTTTTTGGCCGCAAACTTATTACAGCTTTCACAAATTTATCGTCTTATAAGAAAGAAAGGGTCATAAAAACTATTCGTGTTCTACAAAGGCTGCCAAATCGTTGTGGTTTGACGTACGAGTCAATGGAATTTGCGTAAAATTTCGCTTTACCGGAAGTGGATTTTGAGCTCCGAACGGCCAAAATGAGTTTTCTCGAATTTTAACAAAAGAATACGTTATTTGGGAAAACTAACTACAGCATGTTTCATTACTCATTAAGGGTTATCGATGAGCCAAAAATGAGCGAAATTCGAATTTTGAACTTGTGCCACAAAAAGTCGATTTTGGTCGATATTTACAGACAGTCGCTCTTAAGTGTTATAATATGATTTTTCCTGGAGGAGGGGGTGGCTGTACACACTCTGGCCACTAAATAGCCTTGTCGCTGACCATTGCGTGACATAGCATCTCATAATTATGAGAGTGAAACATAAATTCATTTGAACATTGTACTCTTTTGAAAGACTTTCGTAACAAGAAAAGTGAGTACCATTTTAAAGTTGGGGCTGTATAGTAACTTTTCAATCCTACCATTGTGAATAAAAATAAGCAAGTTAGCCATTCTAAGCAGGAAAGGATTAGCGTTATTTTCACGCACCTCTCCCCCAATCCTTCTGCCCCCCAAATATAGTGTGACAGTGTGACGGTATAACCTGACTAATTTGACCTAACCGGAAATTCCTAAAATTTTTGTTGTTCTACGGGTCATACAACGCTGTTAACATGCAGTACATTTCTCAATTCCGGTTATTAAAACTAACAAAGCAAATTAAATTCAAGTTTTGTTTTTGTCTGATATTGCGTTTAAATCCCTTCTAACTGTCCTAGTGAATATATATATAATTTTTTTTTGACGTGGTGATCTACAATAAGCACATTCCCCGGGACATTCGTGTGATTCGTTTCCTGTCTGAGGAATGTCGACTTTGCACAACACTTAATGCAAGAATCGCAATAAGATAAAAAGAGACATTGGCCGTCACATTTTAAACGGTTTAAACCTCAACATAAAGCGAAAGCAACCCATCCTACCATCTTGAAAAAGGCACTAAAAGAGTGCCAATGATAGCTTGAGAGACGTCCTTATTCAATGGATACACACTCACAGCTAGCTAGCTAGCTAGCTAGCTACACACAGAGAGAGATTTGTAATCACGTTTTTGAAGAAAAAAACTCATTAAAAAGTTTAAACCCAAAAAGGTACCCATCGTAGCATCTTTTGAAGGAGATGATGAAAATGCACAATACGCTAGCTTCAAAAACATCTTTACTTAATGGCTACCTTCGCTTAACATTAATTATCATTACCAAGTTAATAATTGATTGTGTCTATGCACTTATCAGCGGCCATCCGGGCAGGGGGGACCCCGGGGAACTCCCGGTCATTTGCATAAAGACGTTTACAAATCCCCCTCTACCCAAAACCAAGATTGTTTAAGAAAACGCTACTAACGCCCCTCCCCCTGGGGGCAAAGAAGTGTGCTCCGCCAAGTCAAAAGATGCAATATTTCAAAAGAGTTCTATTTGTCATAATTAATTTTCTATTTGCTACAATTATACATATAAGAGTTAATTTAAAATAAGCAGAGAAAGCTATTCCGTTTGTTTTCTACATATGAGGTTCAGCTTACCTTTTAAGTCATGGAATGGGAAAGGAGAGAATATTCTTGTTCGGCCTGGTAACGGAAGAACTAGGATTCCTTGAATGTATTTTGAAACGCTTTATATTATAAATATTTATAGACATTTACAAATCCCGCAGGTCTTCCCCCGGGGATCCTGCTACGAAAGTGCAAAAGCAATCCAATCCCCCCATCCCGGACTTAAAATTATCTAACAAAGTTGACAAATCCCGCGCCATGCCCGCCTATGTCCCCCGGGTACCCTCCCCCCCCCCCGGGATGGTTGCTGATAAGTGCATTATCATCATGACAACGAAAATTCACGTTTGATTACTCCCTTACATTTGCCTTATAAGTATTGATCTGCATAAGATCTAGTGTCAGGATTTGGGGAGCCGGACAACACACCCCACTACGAATTCCCAGGAATTACCCCCGAATTGCTCAGTTAATAATTGATAGCGTTCATTTTCTGAACCAAAAATCCCGGTGGGCACTTCCTTACTTTTTCTTTTTAGGTATTGGTCTGAAATAGAGTCTAGGGTGAGGATTTGGAGAGTCAGACGACACATCCCCACCACAAATTGCTAGGAATGCTCCCCGAAAAATATCGAAGGTATTTTATAATCTGGGCCCACCTGCGGCAAGCCCAGTTAAATAGATTGTAGAGGTCAAGGCTCGAGGGAGGGGTACTCTACAAATGTCTATACGGGGAGGCTGCGCCCCGAGGTCCAACCCCTTACCTATTTATATACCATTTTTCACGAAAAAAGGTACCCGTTTCGTAAACCTTCTATTGACAAATGTTACCCCTTTCACATACCTTGTTTAGAACTTTGCATCCCTTTTAACTGCTGTAAATGCACTGTCTTTTACTAGGAATCAATCACAAAAAACACCCGTTTTCTCAACTTTTTAAAGCCATAAAAATCATCTGTTTGCCCTTCTGGGCCCTTTTACAGACCCAAATAACAGATGTCCCTACCCTTTTATATGCCTGAAGCCTGAAGAAGATACCCCTTTCGGGCGGGGCTTCTCCGTATAGGCCATCATAGGGAGTACCTCCCCCCCCGGGGGTCAAGGCCTTACTCAATATGATCTCAGTAACTGCCTTCATCAGTGATATTAGTCACCTTCGCAGTTCGGAATGCATTGCTATTTCATTTAGCCTCAAAAATACCACAGCATCTTGTATATTTTAAACAGTAATTATATTTGGCTAAACCCTTAGTACTGAAGTAAATGACAGGTGAAACACTGACTATCCTCAAGTATCAAGTATTCTGAAATGTCATGCGTCTCTTCGCCCCACTCCCCAAGTGATCAAGCTTCCTTAGAAACCCCGCTCAACTTGATTGAGAGGCAAGTTATAATTCTCAAGCCACTTAAGGCATGACTATACAATTAAATATGCATATTTTGATAAAATGCTATTTAGAACGGTTTGCTTCCATCAATGACCCTGAAAATTGAACAACAAATGTACTTTAATTGCCTTAGCAATATGAGACATCACGAGACATTTTAGAAGCTCAAATTTTCGTCACGTGACTGACAATGGAAAATCAACGGTCAAAATATTTACTCTAAAATGGGGAAAAGATAATGAAAGGGCAACCGGTTCTTTCAGGTACATTTCAGAGGCTATTAAAAAGGTTCTGAAGAATTCGCCTCGCATGTGTGTTTACGTTATATGGGAATCGTTAAATAAAGGGAAAAGGGTCACGTGACATATTTATTAATTAAATAGATAATAGGATAAATAACATTTCCAATCATACAAGGTGGATTTACGATTTACAATGTTTATGTAACATTTTGGTAGTGAAAATTTCTGAGATTAAAGTTTGCAACCATTCGCCGTTTAGGAAAACGTGTTTTGTGACGTTATTGACGAGGCAATGTCACGTGTTATTTGAAATCACGTTTTACTTGTTTTTTTTTTTTTTGCTTGAGCCACAATTGTAATTCACTTTTCAGGATCAGTGATGGAAGCAAACCGTTCTAAATAGCATTTAACAAAATATGCATATTTAATTAGGAAGTCATGCCTTTAGTGACCTGATGAATTCAAAAATTCACACGTGAAGGAAGTCTTAATGATATAATGAGCGCACGTGATCAGGCGACAGAACTTAAAGGCTTCTCGTCCAAAAGACACTTCTAGGAAATGCTTTAGTGAACCCCATGCTAAAGCCATCGACTGCCATCAAAGTAAATCGGACTTGAGGCTGAATTGGAAATGGATGACAAGGAACCCTGCCAGACCACATTCTGTAAAGCACTTCCCTTGAGTGGAGAAGGAATTGTATCAGCTAACATTCAGAGGAGCACTCCTTTTGCCATTCGCATTAGACCAGCGCCATGCGGGGATGACAACGACATAAGTGATGCAGAAAAAGATAAACTTGGGTACGTGGAGGTAGAAATTAAGCCTAAAGTAGCAGTGTTCAAATATCGGAAGCCTGATGGTGAGAAAGGATATTTAGCTCGCCCAACCGGGGAAAATGGAGGTCTAGAGATCGATAAAAGGGTATCCCATTGGTTCAGCTTCAATAGAAATGACCGGATCCTTAAGTACGGGAAGGGCTATTTCATGAAGGAGACCACGCTATTGGATACAGAAGAGTCCTTATTTCCAAAAACTAAGGGCGAGAATGACCCGTGGAAGTTCATCTTTCGTCCAGATGAGAGCAAAGAGATTGTCACAAAAGATGTGGATGACATGAAACGGCTGGTGGTTCTCGAAAGTCCATGGGAGGGGAGGAGGGAGAGGCTAATGTCAGTGCAAGGCGTAAAAGAAAAAGACATTGACGACTTGTTGAACTCCATTCCTTGTGCTGAGCGATCTGAGCTGACAGCTAGAGTGAGTGTGGAGAAAAAAGTGTCGTTCTACCCTCATCCCTTGACCTACAACTGGTCTCCGTTCGTGCTTGATAGTTCCAAGGCGACTCTTTCGGAACGGGCGAATAATCGCTTCGTGCTGTCAGCCAGCCTTCCAGAGACCTCCAAGAACTGTACGCGAATATTGCCTCTCCAGACGTGGCTTTGGACTGGCCCTACAGCATCCCTAGACTGTCGGACGCCATCAACTACAGCATCAGCACAGAAGGCAAGATTCTTAACGAAAAACTGAAGGAAAAGGGGAAAGATCACGGAATGTCATACCTGAGAGTCACTTTAGGACCCAATCGTGGCTCATCGCCCGGCGTACCGTACGTGTTGGAGATTTGGCCTGCGAATTCTGAAAGCCCCATCCACAATCATGGCAATGCGTATGCCGTGATCAAGGTTCTACACGGGGCAATAAAAGTCACCATCTACAACAAGACCTGGAATTCCGAAGATAAACAACAAGAGCTGACAAGTTTCACAGCAAAGCAGGAAGATGTAACATGGATCTCTCCAAACTGGTTCCAAACACACAAGCTGACAAATGAGTCCAGCGATATGTATTGTGCCACCATACAATGCTATAAGTATGGCTGTGAAGAGGAGCTCATGTGGCCATACTTTGATTATCTGGATGGAAAGACAGTGAAGGAGTTCCTACCCGATAGCGATTTTGATTACACGAAACTGCGAGAAGACTTACTGGAGGAATATCGCAGAGATCACTGTGTGGTGAAGGCCAAAATCTGAACAAACTGAACTAGTTTTCGTTACTGGTACACTTTATGAGGCGAATTTAAAAGTTGCGTTATAAGCCCGGCTTTTCAACAATCAATTTAATTCTAGTTTATTCTGCAAGAAGGTGTTTATCGTTAGGTCTTAGAAAAGTGTTTAGGTCCTTTGGGCGAGTGTCACAGTATCTTATCACAGACTGTCCAGCTATGTGTTATACCCAGATTTGTTTGGAAGACCCCATTCGTGTTTATTATGTCCAGTTCCTCGTATTATTTTGTTGGGGTATGAGACAGCTCTTGTTTGAAAGAGAACTACGGCTACAATTATAGAAAATCAAGAGCCACTATGGCTCTTGAGAAAATGTGCGAATTTTAAACTCAGTAACTTCGCTCGAAATTCCGGCCTTCCCCTGAATTTTTTTTAAACTTTCTTCTATGGTAGGATTATAAATTTATGAATAAATGGCAAAAATACACCCGTCTTTGGTTGAACGGCTGTACACGATATAGACATACCGTAAATTTCCGCTTATACCGGCCCTACATTTATAAGCCCCTCCCCTAGTTATAGACCCATCTACCCGTAAGAAATAACCCCCCTCTAACTTGCATTGAAATGAGTTCGATTTTTAACGACCTTTTGAACGTTAGTGGGAATCTTGTCTTATATCGCATTGCGATGGATAAAAAACAGAAATATCCGAAATTTTGGCCAAAAAATAAACTGTATATTATTATTTTCGCCAAAATGCATTTCAGGGAGTTAACATCGCAAAAATGACAAGTCATGCATGGTTTCAACACCTTGTGCATTGCCAAGGGTAATAATCGCAAAATGGAAATTAAAATAGCGTGACATTCTCAAAAAAACAGGAAATTGATGACGTTAAGGGACCTTTCCTTAGGAAATGAGCCATCAAATCGCTATTGTTATAAGGCATTTTGCCGAGAAACAGGTTTTGAAGCTGACGCCAAACTATTTAATTTTTTACCTCGAAATTATCGGTTCCCGATCACTGAATGGGGGTTCCCCATGAATTTTGGATAGGGGTGTGCCGCGAAGGTTCGTGGACCCTAACCCTATTTAAGGACTAAGAAAGCGAAAACTGATACCCTTTTTAAGGCCGAAAGCCGAAAAATGACACCCTAGTCAAGGAAAAAAAAGAATTATTAATAGCATGAAAAGGAAAACTTTATTTCTTCTCTGTAACACTAGATGTATATCATCAAGCATAAAATACTAGAATAAGCCTAGTTTTAAAAAAAATGTTCGTTTAGGCGGGCGTTTTCACACTCCAGTATTAGATACTACAATTAAGCTACCCTATCTAAGGACCACACCAGGGACACAGAAACAAAAGGGTCAAAAAAGATACCCTATTTAAGGACCGAGAACCTCAAAAACCATACCCTATTCCGCGGCACGTACCTATATAGCCCATATGTGGGAGTACCTCCCCGGGCTCCCGATCCACTAGATATGTATCCATGCGCGCCGGCGGCTGATTGCTGCCTGCCTTGTAATATTTTCCTCGGCAATTTTCTCCGATTTTCAGTACATAAATCTTTAAAAACAAAAGCAAACAGCCAATGAGCGAGGACACCAGTTTTCCTGGTTTATATTTTACAAAAAGCGAAGGCAAACAACCATTTTGTTACCTTTTTAATAATGCCAACAAAAATTCCTTGACCAGCGATGCGATATTTTTCGTCTAGTACTTCACAGTTGGCGACTGAGGTTTCTTTCGCAGTGAGCCTCCGTTTGCGTACCCCGTTCAGAGAAGTCATTCCCGGCTAAACTTTCAAACGAAACCAGTTTTAAGATGGACAGTATTTTGATTTGCACTCGTTTGTTGGTAAATCAAAAGGCACCTTGTTAGCGGTCAACAACTTGCAGAGGGATTCAACTCCGCGATAAACTCACATTAGTTCCGCAAATAAAGCAAATCCTGAGAAGATATGAACAACCATATGAATTTTCTGAATTTCCATAGCACATATTAAGGCATATTTTCCTACCATAAGACCATAAAACAATGAAAAAGACAGCAAAATCGACCCTTCCCTCCGCCGACAACGGATCATTCACGGAAACAACCACGCGAGGAATAAGCGCTTTCGCCCTGCTTTCAACTTCCGGCGTTTTCGACAGCCAATCAGATCTTGTGCCATTGTTCTAACAGCCAATCAGCGTTACGGCGAAAATCTGGCCGAACCAACACAAACGTGAGAGAGTTTACTGCCTCGTACCCAGACGTCTCTCTCTCTCGATGAAAATGTGCACGCAAAGGAAGGCGGGAAGGAAGTCCTTTGCGGTTCATCACCAGTCACTCCCGTTTCGCGCTCGCCTCTACGATGAGAAAAACGAAGCGCCTGAGGAGGAGGCTGGGCCAAATATGAGAACCGCTGAAATTGGGCCTGATCTCAGGTTATAGCCTGAGCATCAGGCCTTCCTAAGGGGCTAGGGGAGAGGAGATTTTAGATGGGGGAGGGGGAGAAGAGAAAGGAAGGCGTTTCTCTCCTTCAGCCCTCTCCCTTTTTCGCTTCCATCTTTCCACTTTTCCCCAGAAACGCCTCATACTCAGGCTATTTACAAGGTCAGGGTCGCCGTACTATCACAGCGCCGTACTGTACTGTATACCCCCTACTTGGTAGCCTGCGTACCAAGCGCAAGAAGGGGAGGGGGAAGGGGGGTTTCGAGCGCGAAAGAAAGGGAGTGGAGCGCTTGCAGCACGCCCATAGTTTTTTCCAAAGTCCGTTGTTTTTTGAAAATAAAAATTAAAGCAGGAATAAAATTGAACAAAGACGTATTAATTTCTCTGCGATTGATGATGTTGTTACTTTAATCTTTAAGGGTTTTGAAAGGGGCATCTACTCATCCTTTCTTCAACATTCAAGCAACTCTGATTACGTACTGATATCATCCCTAAAAGTGCCAAGACGATTCCTCTTACAGGTATCAAAAACCAAGCTATAATGAGAAAACTGTGACTGAAGACCATCCTTAGGTCTGTACAGTACCGCAAATGATCCCCAACCGCAAATGATCCCGAGACCGCAAATGATCCCCAAAATGGACCGCAAATGATCCTCGACCGCAAGTGATCCCCAAAAATGACCGCGAATGATCCCGTGAAAATTTGAGGAATGGAATGGATTTTATGGGACTGATTACAAAAAAGGACTGATTATAAAAAAAGAACTTTTTTCTCGCGCCTTCTAAAGAAAAAGGGAAGGAGGACGCTACATGCCAGGTCAATTTATACAAGGCGAAAAAAAAAAAGTAGAATAAATCTGAAAAGGATATGGTATCAACCGTATACTTCTTCTTTTGTCAATTACTTCAATTTTCTTTCGAGAATTGTTTCGTCGCTGAAAATTTAAGACAGGCAGGAGGTTACGCAGAAAAAACTCATTATTTGAACGCCCATGCTCAACTTGTCTACTGAGGAATACAAAGCCGGGCATCCTCTACATTACAAGAGCTTTATTGACTTTACTGATTTTTTTAGAAGTGTCGAATTAATTTTCAGAATATTTAGTTTTGATTTTTCTCTGAAGTGTTAATTTTACGTGATAAACAGCAAGACATTGGTTTTTAACTTAGGATTGCCCCAGGCCTGGGAGTGCCCGTTACGAAACAAGATATGATTTGAAATAAACACACGTCAAAATGCCCCCGGACTTATAAATGTCCACAGGTTTCGGTTTATTTCGAAAGGGCAACTTGCTTACAGCTCATGAACATCTTGCGAATAGTTATATTGACGCATGTATATCCATTTGTTGTGCCTTTGCTGGAGACAGTTACCAGGAATCTAAACCTGGTAATGAATTACGCAAAAGCGAGGCAAGCGGTAGTTATCGCGTGACAAAACATCGCAGGAACCGTCACATTCACGGACTAAAAGAAAGTCGCTTATAACCATTCGGATTCATGAGGCTTTTTAATATAATTAAACAACCTAAAACCCTTATTTAGCCGCAATGAAAAGCATTGCATTTCAAAAGAGGTCAAAAAGGAAATGCACTTGCATTAAAGGACAAATCATGCCGACCAGAAACAACAATAACCGCAGAAATGCGTGTCACGACCTGTTAGTATGAAATAAGCGGCAAAAATCAAATTTGGTCGGGAAAAAAGTTTTCCTTCAGAGGTATAATCTACCCGCCAGAGAAAAAATTCATTGGAACAAGCAGCATTTTAGCATAAGGTAAAAGTCGTGTGTTGCCTACCGACTTTGCTTTTACACTTCAATGATTTTTTCATTTAGTTTTTATTCATGTATTTATTTAAGAACTAAAATTTAGCGTTTAATCTTACTTTTTATAATAATAATAAAATCGACACGATGATCCGCTAACTCGAGTCTAAACCATTCCTATTTTTCTTTCGGGATCATTTGCGGTCGACTTTGGGGATCACTTGCGGTCGAGGATCATTTGCGGTCCATTTAGGGGATCATTTGCGGTCTCGGGATCATTTGCGGTTGGGGATCATTTGCGGTACTGTACAGGTCTCCAGAGTGCATAAGCAGAGCAGAGATAAATTGTTGGTCATACCTAAGATTGCGTTACATTTGATTACCAAACACAGGTTGCCAAATTGACAACTTTTGTTTTTATATTGGTTTTCTATTAAGTAATGATCCGGGTATTACGGTGGATAGCAATTTCTTTTGTTATGCGGCAACGGTGCTTTCCCCACATAGGAATGTTCTCATTTTTACACAGAGAATGCATAAACCTACATGAAGGCCGTTTACGCAATAAAATGCATTTACACTCCACTTTGAAAGGGTGTTTTTTGTGTTAAAAGATTTTGACCAATCACAAGAGTTGAAAACAATAGCCAAGAAAAGTTTACAATTTTACATGTTCCCCACATAGGATTTCTTTGTTATTCAAACTGAGACCAGATTTTGTTATATGGAAGATGGTTGGAAAGTAAGGATGAATATATGTACTGATTTATGAAGTTTTGTTAACTTTTGCTGTTTAAGCCAATCAGAAGTAAGTACAGACAATGGAAAAGTTAGCACCTTTTTCGCATTCCAACATGTTCGTTGCCGTTGCTGCTATCGTTCTTATCTGGACCGTTTCTTATATTTTTCCAATTGCCACGGCAACTGAAAAGGTATCAGCTTGCAATCCTGTTACCCATGATTGTCTTTTACAATGTCATTGTGAAAAAAATAGCCGAGGTCCTCATCATGACGATACTTTTCAATTCAGGGTGCCTATTCCAGAATAGGAATAGAAGGCATAATCCCTAGGATTCATTAAATGAATATTTTGTTTTTTGCATTCTGTGCAAAGTAGCTTATCGAAATCTACTTGAGGTAAGATTTTATGATACTATCAGCATTCCACAGTTCCAAAAATACAAGCAGATGAGAGTTGTAACAACTTTGGGGTATTCTTATTCCAGGAAAAATTCGAGACAAAAAATTAAATTTGGTCAATAACTAAATGAAGTGTCATGAAAGAAAGAAAAAACGCTGGTGAAAAAGTCCTAAATAAAATAGATCTCCCAACGGGCCTTGCACCCAATGTAGTAATGGCGTCCAATTTAAATATTCTTTTTTTACCTTGTGAAAACAGCCTGGCTAACCATGTTCTCAAAATAAAAATTCAAAAGAATGTATTATTTAGGGCCTGTTTACATGGAGGTGGGGGACCCCAGATAGGTGAGGTAACATGCGGCGGGTCACCCCACCTATCATGTAAACGTGATCAAATTAAAATGAGGGATTATGTGGACAGGCGGGTTACCCACCAAAGCGGGTTACCTCACCTGCCTGGGGTCCCCCACCTCTATGTAAACAGGCCCTTAAAAAGAGGTTACTCAGGGTGATTTTTAAAATAAACCAAAGAATATTAAACTGGTGGCAATTTTTGCATTGGATGTACGATATTATTCATTTCAATGTACGTGAACAATTTGACGATTTACTACAAAAAAAGGTCAGCAACTTCATGCAAACTCACAGAGAAATATCTGATAGACATTTCCTTATCGTAAATTGGAAACTCTGATGGTCCATAATATTCTTCAATTTAATTAACAGGAACAATTCGACGTATTAACCATTCATAAATAAAAAAATTGGTCAACAGCTTTAGCAAAAATGATTTACAGGTACCTTGATATCTGTCAATAAAATAATATTTCTTGTAATGAATGGTTCTACAGTAGTGATGCCACATTTTCTTGAAAAAGAAGTACATTCTATAATAATTCATTCTGTGCAAAATATTTAAAAAAACAATAATATTAACTTAACCAGGAGATGCACTTTTTTGTTTCAAGATCTATTTTTGATATTTAGCAATTACTAGTAGTTAACGAAAAATAGATAACTGTGACATAAACATAGAGAGATCTAGCAGTTAACGAAAAATGAATAACTGCAAGATTGGTGTTCCTTCACATAAACAGAGAGAAATTTCGCAGTTCACGAAAAACATAGTTAAGTGCGAGATTTCAGTTTTTTTAGTACAAACAGACAGAAATTTCGCAGTAAACGAAAAATTGTTTAAGTGCGAGAGTTTTTTTTTACTATAAACAGAGAGGAATTTCGCAGTTAAGGAAAAAGTGCGAGATTTGTCTGTCATTCCTAAACAATAGGTAAAACAATGTAACTTCTATGTCGACCAATATTCAATAATGTACATTTCATGTGATAAGGTAAGCTTTGGGAAAATTTTTATTACTGACGTGTAAAAGAAGTGACCATTCTGATCATGTTGACTTCAGAAATGTAAGCAAGAGCTCCCTCTCTCCATTAATACCCCACTCCTCTCCTACGATATGCAGGATACTAGCATGCAAATACAGCCCCTTCAGAAACTCCATACTGATGACGTAATATCAGTACGGAATCTGGTCAGGAAATCTGATTTGGTTGACATAGTACTGTAGTTACATTGTTTTACCTATTGTTTAGGAATGAGAGAGAAGACAAAAGGCCACAAAGGTCGAATGTAAACCGGGTTGTAAAGATCATGAATCTACCACAAAACAGTCAATAGTTCTGGGCTGAGTTGCTCAAAGCATGTTTAGCTTTAACCATTGGTTAAGCAGTATCAAAACCAATACGTTGTCAAGGTATTAAACGCTGGTTAACGCTAACCATGCTTCGAGCAACTGGGCCCTGAAATATGACCTTCTTTAGACAAAGCATCTGAGTTTTGCTGGAGCTCGTTCGCAGTAGAACACACAACTTCACCATGACCGACCAAGAGAAACATAAAATAAAACAAATTTACAATAACCCCATGACTACTGGATTTATTATGTAAACATTGATTTACGTCATCAGTATGTAATTTCTGTCACTGAGGCACAGACGTTCCTCCTGGCGAAATATCCGTTGCGGCGAAAAGCAAGAAGAAACGGCTGTATTCACAGGCTACTCAAAAACCAGCATTTTCAAATTCCAATTTGACCGAAAATTGGGTAGACTAAGAACTACCAACTGGATGTGCTACCTCTACATCTTTATTTTACTTATTTACCCTTCTTCGTGGGAACACAAAGTAAAAAAAAGCACAGTAGATGAAGTAAAGCAGAAATTGGCAAACAAATCTCGCATATTTTATTCACATGTGCTGATGAATACAAGTGGTAAGGTTGTGATGGCAGCAATTGTTACAGTTTCTAATAAGCAGAAATTAGCACTAAGTAAAATTAAGTCATGGAGAAAAGATCTAATGGAGGGAAAAAAAACTAAAATAAGTAACAAATTCTAAAACAGTACTGTCATTACTCAGGTTCTCAACAGGCTAGTGGTAGAATGATCATTGGCTAATAAATGCAGCTGTTTTTTTATTGATTCTGGCTGGACAAGTAGCAGCTATGATGCCACAACACTCTCAGAATGATTTGCTGGATTACCAACAAGGCCCTTAACAACAGAGTTGTTAACATACAGGCCCTAACAACAATAACAGGTGTTATTACAAGGACCATTGAAAATAGAAGTGTTTGAAGATTAATGGCTCTAACAGCCGCTTGGAAAATAGGAAGCTATAATCATGTTCTGCTAAGGCTGTGTTTACATTGTACTCTGGTACTGTGAGATACTTTGATAGAGATATGGTGGGTATATGAATTTGTAAGATTGGAACATAAATTTACACTGAAATCAGGATACACCGTACTGATAGAGCCTACTAGCAAGCTCTCATTTTCACATGCTGCTTGCATGAGACTTCTCTCACGATATCCCCTATGGAGCCATTGCTTGCATGCTACATACTGATGTAAAGTTACAACCTTTTGTCTTATTTTTTACATGAAATAAGAAAAACACATTTGTCACTCATATTTCCTTCAAAAATCACTTCACTCTTGTAGAGCAAATGTATATAAAGACAACTTCAACCTGTCTTAAAAGCCAAAAACAAAACATCTCTATTACAGTGTCCCAGATATAGATGGTACAGAGTAAAATGTTCTCACAATCCACTGCAAACACATTAGAGCCTCAGAAATCTTGCTTCCCACCTTCTACCCAACCAATCCTAGCTGAGATCCTGATAGCATCAGCTTCGACTATTTCAGCAGTTACTTATGTTGTGGTTCTACTTTATCTTTGAATGAAATGGTATTTTCCTTTTTTTCATGCTCACCATAAAACATTACTATTCCCACCACCACTTAAAAAAACCCCTAAACCACAGATAAAATTGAACCACAACACTTACATTAGTTTATTATCTACACATAAGGTAAGGCTTGTCTGTCACATACCAAGTTATCACTAATTTATGACAATTTGGTCAATGCGGTAACCTGCTGCTTATAAGCCCTGGGGTGACACATCTTTGCAAGGTTTTTCAGGAGGGCAGGGGTGTATATCAGAGGAGGCTTAAAACGAGCATAGGAAAAGAGCCTCAAAAACAAGCTATAGCAGAGCTAATCAAAATATGTTTTACATTTATAATCAGATGCATTTTTTTTGGTTTACAGGTAGACAGGCCTATAACTAAGAAGGGGGGAAGCGGAGGGCTTATAAGCCGCAGTTTACAGTACTTGTATTAGTTACATGGCTGTACCAGCAGGGGTCATTGTTTTATTCTAGAACCTAAGGATTTAGAACTGAAGACAGGCCAAGTGCTAATTGCCACCTCACAAAGTGGAAAAAAAAACAACTTTGTAATAGTTGTTATTCTCCATGGGAAATTGACATTTCCACAAATAAAAAATTAAGGTTAAAACATGAAAAAAAAAATCACCTATGTTACATAATTGGTTTCAGGAACCCCACAACAGATGACATTTTACCACTCAAAAACCAACACATAAGTGGAGCGTAAGAGCAACAATATTTGCATTTTGGACAAGCTGGCAAAAAAAAAAGGATGCAAAGGCATTGAAAGATTCACAGTTACACTAAGGTCACTTAAATAAAACCTTTACAATTGCAATTTACAAATGTAGCCATTGTTTGAAAGTCTAAAAACAACAGCCACACTAGTAAATCACGCTCATAAAAGTTTCCTAAGAATAGCCAAAAAGGGGTCAATTCACAACTTCATTAATAATTTTGCACTACCTGTCCAAAGACAAACTTCCAGTGTTAAAGCAGGGTGTTTGCTTAAATATTAAGAAAATGGAGAAGCAGACAAACAAAACAAAACAGAGGTAAAATACCCAGTACATGTATAGACAGTAAAAAAAATTTTCTCAAAAAACAGCACATTGTGAAATATGCTTTGTTAGCACAAAACATGACAAAAGAGATTACCTATAAATTGTCACACAGCCAGTAAAAAGCAAAATGAACAATTTTCCACCCAGTTAAAGTTTTTCAAGGTGAAAGATCACCATTTTGCTGCAGATATGAAAAGATTATGTGTTCATAAAAGTAAAACTAACTAATCAGGACAAACGATTTGTTGACAACTTAGGACTGAATCTAAACTGGTTAACTCTCTCTTGGAGCAAGTTCATGCTTGTGGATTAAAAACTTGTATCTCATGCCAGCTCAAAGCTTGTGAACCAATTTATCATACTTAGTGGAAAACGTTCAGCTGTCACAGCTGAATACAGCAAAGTAGTGGTATTTTATAATCATTTTATTAAGAACTTTGAAACCAGTCACTCGATGTCACTGCATATGAGTGGGTTCAGAGTTTGAAAAAAATTCTTCAGACTCACGATAAAAATACTGCGACTTTGACTAAAACAGGTGTCAAGTTTTTAAGACTGGGTCTTAAATGTTATGCAAAATACTAAACAAATTTTCTTGTTTTGACACATGCAAATGTGGCTTATAAAATAATTTTGCACCTTTACTCAGAGACCCAGTCAATTTTAGACTAAAATGAGAGTCAATACCAAAATATAGGGACAAAATAAATTTGATTATGGGTTACAAAAAGTTAGGCAATGAGTTAGTACTTTCAAGCTTGAAGTATCTTAATCCAGACATGCATACTGCAAAGAGAATCTTAACTATGAAAATGACATCATTATAATGAACATTACAGAAAAATGAAAAATGGCTAATTTTGAGAACCTCTTAAAACGATCACTCCCTATAGGAAAAGAAAACAAACAGGAGACACAAGTCTAACAAATTACAGTATACTCAAAAAATAAAGCAAACGTTGTTCACAATGCCAGGCTTATGAATTTGACGACACACTACTGTACATATCCAGAAAAAAATAAAGTAATGCTCACTGATCTTGCCGAAGAAAAAATAACAATATATTATATTCATTTGTATGTACGTATTGGCGCCATGTGTTAGTGAGAAGAAATAAAATAGTACAAAATATGGTGAATCATAAATTATTGATTACCCTTTAAATCCACCTAAAAACCTTTATGCACAAATAAAAGAGTAATCACTAAATGTAAATATATCCTACAATAAGAATGAATTTGTGACTGGGTATTGTAAAGGAATTTAACGTAGGTGAGGAAAAAACACTAATATTTTCATGATGATAGATTTAATACAGTCTAATATAATCAACTGTGAAACCTACAGCAATTTTATCATCAAGCATGAGGAGCAGTACATGTACCAAACAAATGGACTGTTACAACATTCATATTATCGGCTGATCACACAGGGTTCTAGAAATATTATATTTAGCAATAGCATTCCTCGTCTAATCTTAGTCATTAATATTGCTCTATATGTGTATGGACATAATCATGCAAGGTCAGCTTCACTAATGCAGAATCAAATAAACTCATTATTGTTAGTAAATAGTCATTTGCATTATCATTTTCTTCCCTGTATAACAAAATTACTCCTCCATGTCACATTTGTCATTTTGTTTCCTGCGTTGAATTCTTAAGGACTTTATACAGGTTTTAACCCTTCAAGTCCCAAAGGTGACCAACATCAATTTTCTCCCAACAATATTCATACTTTGCCAAAAGATAAAGTTATGAGAATTTATGAAATGATCACTAAAGAGAAAATGCTTTGATCTGATAACAAATTCTCTCAACTAATTCTTGAAGGAAATGTATGGAGATCAATTTGGAGAATTTGTATGTGGATATTGGGGCTTAAAGGGTTAAAAGAGAAAGGAAAATTTGTCGTTATATGTTCTAGTCCTCCAGAAAATTCCACAATATGAGGTTTTACCTCATTTTGCAGTGAATGCCAAAGAAATGTATTAAATCGTGTGATGCTTGTGTAGAGCTGCTGTTTTTCTCATAAAGCCAATTATTTTTCTGACGCCATTGCCATTGTTGTTGTGGTTGCTCAACCCTTTAAGTCCCAAGAATGACCAAAATAAAATTATTTCATAACAACATCAATACAAAGTAAAAAAAAATGGTTATGGAAACTAATAAGATGCAAGAAATGTAAATATTGTATTTAATTTTTTATCTCAGGTAATTTGTATTTTTCCTTTGTTTCAACTTCATTGGCATACATTACCATAACCACAAACAAAAGAAAAACAAAAATTACCAAAGATAAAAAATTAACTGCAACATCCACACCAGTCTGGAGAGTTTGAGTGTCGATATTGGGGATTATAAGGGTGAAGCTCCCCAGTGACAACGAATATGCTGTAATTCATGGGAAGAAACTTAAAAAGAGCAATTTTGCATACAGGGAATGGCATTGATTACGTAAATGGGGTGATTATTTACATATACACAACTTTTGTATTGTTACATTAACACTCTCAATCAAGATGATTAAATACCCGGTACTCTTTTATTCCTGTACAACAAAAGGTCCCCTTTGATTATTTTACCTCACAAACACTTGGGTGATGTTTACACTGTCCAAGCACTCGCCGTTCTGTCCAAATGCTGTGACAAGGACATCAGAAAAGCACTTTGGACTGTCAAAAGTTGGTGTGGGATCCACTCCGATGATAAGCGGTTCCAAATTGTCTTTTATGAGAACATCAACACCATACACGGCACAAAGATCTCTTCCCGTGCGGCTGCCATCTTGTAAAGAGCACAGACTTGGTGCCACAGCATAAAACAACTTACCAATGCTCTTGTAAATCTTTGCCTGAACATCGTCCCATGACATTTTCCCCTTGACCAAGTAATTTGCACTGAAGTCTGCTAAAAATTCGCTGTGTGTCATCTTGTGGTTGACCACCCCATTATGCTTTACATCTGACGTGGATGAAAGAAGAGCTGAAGAATCATATTCATCTAAGAATTGATTCTGGTTTATCTCCCTCTCTGCCAGCTTGACGTGTGGAGTATTTTGCACAAGGACCTCTAATGGCACCAGCGATTTCACTGTTACTGCATACTGTAGACAGAATCGTCTCTTCTTGCTGATTGCTGTTCGAGCACAATCTAAAATATAGTTGAACATATAATGTTAGCTAAACTTTTGCTTCCAATGGCAACATTTTACACTGATTATGGTGGCAGAACTCCCAGATCAAAAATAACAGAAAAATGTCCTTTTTCCTTAAAAAGTTTTACTAAATCTACATGCATGCTCAAGACTAAAGGATAAATGCCTAATTGTAATTAAGGGGAAGTTAACAATGAAACAATGCTGGCCAGCAGTATCTTTCACTAATCATATGCAATGTATGTAAGTAGGGGGATAAACTTAAGACCTTGTTCAGAGCCAACAGCGTTGTCCTAGCATTGTTCTACTTACAGTACGAAGCCACCAAATGGCCCATCTCTGTGCACCTCAAAACCCTGCGCAGATCACTGGTGACAATTGGTTGTAAACTGAAGGAACTTGGATCTGCTGCTCGTAAAATCCAGTAGCTGGAGATTGCTCTGCAGTAATGGTCAGCACACAAAGCTGATAAATGGATAGACATGTCATATGACATGGGGAACCAGGGTACATTTCCCCAAGTCTCCTGCACATGAGCAGCTAACAGATGGCGATGCAAAAGGTTTTCCTCCCCTCCAAGTCGGTTGATTCTTGCATTATTTTGGATTCTTTGCCCCAAAACATTCCATTTTTCTAACCACAGAGCTTCAGCTTCTGTTAAAGACTCTACAAGAGTACAACCCAAATCTCTCAAAACTGGCTTCTTCTCCCGGCCATTCTTTTCCAAAAAGAACTTTAAGTTTAATTTTTTAGCCTTCAAAAGGGAACAGTTGACACTTTCAGGCTGTGTTGATAACGACTTGACATCTACCACCATATTGTTCTCTCTTGGTAACGAAGGAAATTTTGCCAGATCAACCACAAAATGACTTGGACTAACATCAGGTAACGACGAACTAAAAGCTAAAAGACGGGCTTCTCTTTGTAACTGTGGTTCTGCCATACTCAAATGAGGACAAAAATTTCTAGTGCAAACATCGCCAACATTTATGTCTTCTAGAGGCCAAAGGAGAGAATAGAACACCCCAGTCACAGCAAAAGCAAATGGTGAGCACTTGACATTAGGATGACTGGAGTGAACAACAGCTGATCCGCATTCATCCATCACATACCAAACAGGTGCTTGCTTGACTCCATCTGGACCGACTGCTGAATAGGTCTGGTTGTAGTACCACATATTCTCCAACACGTCATGCCTATCACAGTCTGCTTTCTGACCCTCGTCTCTAGCCTGATCTGAAATTTCCTTTTCTGTCAGGTGTTTCTCGCCTTTAATTAAAACCTGATAAGCAAGAAGAACAATTATTACATAATAAAAAAATATATCATTTTTAATTGACACTTTGCAAGTAAACAATATTTATTAGTCAGTACAAAAACAAATTCACTGAAGTCTGTACCATTTTGTTTCATCCACTATCACAGTGACTTCGAATTCCCTTTCCTTTTTTCTTTGGTTTTTTAGTCGCCATGCATTCTCACTAATAAGGCTGCAATGTCTCCCTCCGTGAGCAAGGAAGTTTGTTTTTCTTTTGGCAAACACAAACTTTGCCAAAATTAGGTGCCATTTATTCATAGAGTACAATTTGCAGTCATAACAGATTTGAAATATCCAACTAGAACTTACAAAGCTAGTCTTAAATCAGGGGAAAATATTCTCCCATAAGCACCTAAAAAATCAACTACATATCAGAGTCTTGACCCAAGGTCACCTTTTGGAATTTAGCAAAAATGAATCCCTTACAAAATTGCTTTTAATGAAACAGAGAATATTATTTTACCAGCATCTAATCAATGTTGTACATGTACACCTTTAAGAAATAAGAATAACAATAATATTATCAATGCTCTCTTTAAAAAAATTTTTGGAGGGATATATATCAGAATCCATTCAACATCATCATTTTCAAACATCTTTAATAAAAGAAAACTTGACTTTGGAGGTACATGTATTTGCTGAATATAAAAAGCCAAGCTATATCTCTCTCAAAAGATAGAAATCTACAGTTTCCTCCAGAGGTCAATTTTAAAAGCACATGAGCAATAAAGTACAGCTAAGCAGCTTTGACTTAAGTGGTTGCACTTACGGATTTAACATTAATGCAAGACCCTTTTGACAAAGACAACAGGAGTGCAAAGCGTGTTATAAAAATCTAATTTGTCAGCTTTTTGTGAAACTCTGCTGCTACCTATCAATAAAATGACTTACAACAATGCAAAAAACCTATTCATTTTACCCTGAATGCGAAAAATGCAAGCTGATGATTGTCATCCATATGTCATTTCAACACACGGATTGTCTCCCTGCAATTCACGCATTCCAGCTTTTGTTACAAAGAAAATTTATTCATTTGCCATTGAGGCTTTCAACTGAGACCTAAACACGAGGAGATACTGTAAGACAACATGTCGAGATGAATCCTTCAGCGTGATTCATCAGTCACCATGGGAAGTCAAATATGTGATTTATTTCCCCATAACGTTTTTACGGATATTTTCAGTAGGGTGTTACTGTGTGTTATCAAAGGCTATTATACCCCTATATGCAACATTTATTTCTCACATGGCAATCAGGTGTGGTTTTGTAACACCAAGACCTACTCCCTTGAGAAGTGAATATTTATTTAGCTGTGTTTTAAAGTGTTTGTTTTGCGATCAAAGAAAAACGAAACGAAATACTAACTATGCAAGATGGCAAAAATTTCTTAGTGAGAAAAAATTCTCTGGTATTTCAAAATTCTTATCTGAGAAAACAAAACGAAGACAACAGAACTGATTGCAGAAATACAAAACGACATCACGTATAGCAATATGCTTGAGGCCTGTAAATTTGTACACAATGTAACGAGATGGACATACGAATATCAGAAATGATTAAGGAATCAGTTTTTAACCACTTGAAAGTTGATGGCAAAGCCACTCAAGAAAAAACATCAAATTTTCTGTTTAGGATAATATTGGCTTCAATAACTAAAGTGAGCTTCATCAAACTTGTCGCTGTTCAGAAGTTAAATATAATTAGTTCATAAATACCTTGTAGCAAACAGTTGAGATCGCGATTTGACGCCGCGATAGAAAAATGCGAAAAATATGCACCTCTTGAAATGAATAAGCCGTGTCACGCTTTGCTAGGCGCTTGGCGCTAAAAATTGTAAGATAAATTTAAAACTTACTGGCCATAACTCAGCTTCTTCATTCTCCGGTTTCTGCAAAGTCATAACCAACAAACCGGGACAATCAAACGTCCAAAACGATTCATCGGGGCAAACATTTCCGTAAAACTCTCCATCAATAATAGGCGGAAAACCTTTCAAGCCCAAAGTCCATCGTTTCGTTGTCAATTTGTTTACAACATCTCGCTTTTTGGTCGTTACTGGAATCGAAACAAAAACAGCCATCGAGCCCTCGTCTTCTTCGAGCCAACTATACTGCGCGGTTGTTCCTTTTCCGAAGCACAAAGAGTCTGGGTATTGCTCCTTCTCTCGTTTGTACCTTAAGTACATTTTCTCCACGTATTCCTTAGAGAGAAGCTTTGCTTTTTCCATTCCAACCGAGTGAAGGAAGCCCGTCTTGAATTCCTCGAAGGCCATAATTTTTGACCTGTCTGATTTCGATGGCTTTTTACTTTCATAAGAATCGTCCGTGATTTGACACAAGGCCTCGATTAGATCACTGCCACTCGCTTGAAGAGCTTCTTCAGCTTTCTTCTTTTCTATTCCGGTAATTTGTGAAAGAACCAGGGAGCTGTCTAGCAGAGATTCGTCGCTCGAGGCAATTTCGCTAGCGCTGTTTTCAGGGCGTTGCATAATTTCCTTCATCCTCGCCAAAAGTTCTGGCGATTTTTCCAAATTCTTCTTTGCTGTCGAGCCTCCATCACTCGACCAGGCGTGCTCAATAAGAAACACGTCGCTGAATTTCTGCAAAGCACGTTTAGCGTGAAGAGACCAACGACCCGGGGAACCAAATTGTCCTCCTTCGCGAACCTCAAAACCTCTGCTGTGTCACAGCTTGCAATAGGAGTTAGCTTTTTGTAAAGCCTTTCCCATAATTGCTCGGGTAAGCCGATGGAAAGAAACTGAGGTCGATGTAAAGTAAAGAAATCTTCGCAGCTAATGCACGTGGTCTTCGCCGTACTATTAGACGCCATCTTCACTCCTCCCAACAATTGCTTTGCCTCTGCTCAAATTCAGTGAACTGATCTATATCAAATTCTCAATACTTGATAAAAACTGCTGCTATTGAAGTATGTAAGGAGAAAAAATTTGTCGATCAACGAGTCACCCGTGCCAGTCTCCGCTGAGAAAATTCGTCACCAGACGAGACGAAACAGGGAAGAACGTATGAATATTCGAAAGAAATTATGATGGAGGTCGAAGACCCCTACAACATTGGAGGATTCAGCAGCTCAGACGATGACCAAAACGAGAGGTACTTCAGTTAATCACAGCTTTTGCGACTAATACGCGAAATTATATTACCGCCGCCCGGTTGAAAATTTGTTTGACACAAACACTTGAGTGATTTCTTGTTTCCTGAAATTTCACAGACGGCCATCTAACAACGTCGATTATACCTGTGGATTTATCGATCATTTAATTTGGTTGGTCGCGTTCTATGGCTTGCTTATATGCCGGTTAACCTTTTATAAACCCATTTTATTGCGAAAGCATGCAGAAAGAATGTTCAATCTACGTTGTATTGACGTAAAATCAAAACCACGCGTACTGAGGCGTCAATTTCCAAGTTGAGTAGGGGGATAGGAATGATAAGGATGTTTATAACTTAGGCAGCTGTTACTGACATCTCTTTTCTTTGGCCCACGGGTGGAAAATGCAGAGTTGACACATTTTGTGAGTGCTTTCCATTTGCCCAACAGTGTCATGTTCGCACGGTGGCCACTTGTTATAGACCCCAATAATAATAATAATAATAGTAATGAAAAAATAAAAAAACTGAGAAAAACTGATAAAAGACCCTGCACCTGTGCCATACATACAAATCTTACAAAATGTTTTAATTAATGTTTCATATTTCATGTTTTTTTTTTCTCACATAGAGTGAACATTCCATTTATTGGAATACGATGATTTATCTTGTCTTTCCTGTGAACACTCTCCCTTGCCCATACCTGAGGCATATAACGCCTGCTTCAGCCCATACTAATAACATTACTAATCATTAACATTATTATTTATTATTATTATTATTATTATTATTTTCATTATTATCATTATCATCATCAAAATGATCATTGCCATCATCAAGATGACCCTAAGTTGATTTAAGAAAACAAAAGTCACACCCCTTTCTTTCAACTCCCTTGTTATGAATTATCCTCCTTTGAATAAGCACCAGAACTCCGCACATGTTTACGTGCATCTAAAGTCACATGTTCCTTTAAAATTTATGTCATGGGTCCTTATTCTACGTGCTCCTCAGTCTATAAATCCAGAAACTGACATGAATAGAATCTCACATAAAAATATTAGACAAAAATAATAACCACATGGGGATGATGGGAGAGCAGAAAGGGTGGTCCTCCTTCCTCTTCGCCTCCCATCGCCTTGCATGCTCCTTTCCCCCCCCCCAGCCTCCTAGTGACGCAGATGTGGGAGGAGAGAGGAACACGGCACTCGGCGGTGTTGATTGAAACTTTTTTGGATGGCCCCCTTATACATGTATAATTGTACCTTCAGTTACACTGGCAGAAATGTTTGATAGCCCTCCTAAAATCTAACCTGAAAAACCCATGCCCCGCCCCAAAAGAAAAAATCGCGATTATGAACCCTGCCTTAATGTAATTTTTGATTGTGTTGATGTTTTACTAAACCTTGTGATCCTTGGTTGGTGATTTTAAACTTATGTTATTTTCATTCTCTTTTGGACTATAATCCTTAAGTTCTGAGGATGAACTTGGAATGGAAGATTTATTAAAACATCAAAAACAACAGTCACACTCTAGCAGTGAAGATGAGTTTGAAAAAGAAATGGAGATGGAGATGGAAAATGTGATGAAGGCCTATGAAGATAAACATGGTAAGTTTTAATAAAGAACGTGTCTTTGGCTGTGGCTTCCATTTACCAGGAAATTCTGGATGGGATGCACATGGTACACATGTTTTTCTACACTTAGAAACAGACATTCAGAACCGAACGTCAGAAAAATTTGCCAAGTATGCGACAATATTTTATCTTTTTATATCAGATCTCGGATTTCAGATTTTATGATTCTTTTACTGCGAAACTCACAAAACGACAAACACCAGAAATACCAGGAAAGTTATTTTGTTTTGAGGAAAAAGCCAAAAGGGTGTGAGCAAAGTAAACTGCAAACAGCAATGCAACAGTTATTAGTTTGTGGTTTTGAGGTTTGCTTGTAGGTCGTTAACTCAGTCTTGTAATAATTACTTATTGTAATAATTATTATTGGTCATCAATTTAGGTGCTCATGGTTTTCTGAGTTTGATGTAATTTATTGTAATGTTCCAGTATAGTTGATGGTTTTCATCATAATTACATGTTAGGTCAGAAGACACTTATGATTAAGTCTGGCTTCCAGTTGACTCTTTCTTCAATAATAAGAAATAGTAGAAAAAATATTGTTTCTTATCATAAGGAACACCACACATTTTTTTAAATAATTAAAATTAGCCAATTAAAAATTAACTGCCATTAAAATTTGAACAGTAAGATTTTTTTTACAAGAAATGTGGAGCAAATTATCACTAAAAATAGATACAAGTATAAGACAAGCAGTTGCTATTCAAGAAAAAGTAAACTGTAAATTTGGAGCTAAGAACTAAAATATAATTGTGACAGTGTAAACATCTCTAACGATGGTATGAAGAACTAATTTAAACATATTTTCAAGGAAGATTAGTTTCCTGGGAATTGTAACTGGACATCTGCCCAGTTGAATTCACTCAAAACTTGAGTCTGTCTTTTGAAAAGATACAGTACTTGCCAGTTTGGCTCCACTTTGGCTAGGATGTTATTTTATCCAAAAGTAATTTTTGAAAATTTCGTGGTGATTTTTGTTAATGCACAAGTTTTTTTTTTTAATTTTAGTTTTAAAAGTAACACCTCATTCCTTTGACACTGGTCTTATGGCTGACTGATCTCCAATTTAAGCTATTAACTGGCAATCAAATAATAAAAGCATTTCTTGGTGGCTGCTCTCCATATGGTTTTTTTTTGTGATACTGATGAGAAGTTTTTAAAATCATTTCTCATTTTTGAAATGGGTCAAAATTTAATTCAGGTTTCAGTGGTTTAGACCTAGTTTGATCCACAGCTTCCTTTTTCATGAAGCCTAATTGCTAATGATAAGTTGTTGCTAAAAAGCCCCCCAGTAAGGGGCCAACTGACATGAAAACTAGTCAATGTAAGAGTTGTTTTGATCAGCACTTCTACAGCTTGTTTCAAAGTGCTTTTACTGATTCCAGTTACCACCCCGCTTGGATATAAAACCCTTCCTTTATAAGCTCTTCTAAAATGTTAACTCCTTAATTTATTACGAAGATGCATAAACCCAGAGCTTATACGAGGCAGTTTATGGTTTTCCTGGTGGTGATAATATTACGTAGGGGTAAAGAGTTCCCATATTCCTGTGAATGAAGGAACCAACCCAAGGCTTTAGTAGACAAAAAATTGTGGGTTTTTTATGAAATTGTCCACCCATTAAGCCATAACCTTTGCTCATTGTGTCTGCTTTACTGCTGGAGAAGAATCATGGGAAATGTCTGTATGATACTTAACAAGGGCATTTAAATTTGAATAAACTTTTTACTAGGTGATAATGCAGAACAGAAGACCAACCTGCACGCTGAAAATCCTCAAAATGATGCCAGTGCAAAAGCTGACGGCAATGGAACAACTGAAGAAACAAATGATGTCTATTCAGAAGATTACTTTAGCTCAGGCTCAGATGATGAGCATTTAGTTGGTGGGCAAGGATCAAAGTCTAAAGAACGGAGGAAACTGTTAACAAATGATGAACTTTTGTATGACCCAGACATGGATGATGAGGATGAAAAGTGGGTGATAAAACAGAGACGTGACCACAGACAAAAAGGTACCACGTCACAACCTGTTGCTCCTAACCCTCTTTATTTCACACTTGTAACCTTTAGTTGTCCT
>CALNXK010000646.1:0-15000 GCA_942486035.1 Porites lobata | reverse complement strand
CCTACCATTAAAAAGATGATCTATTAAAATCTGGTGCATAAAAAATATACAGTCAAACACCGCTTTATATAAACAGACGCCCGCTTAATACAGATACCTTGTTAACAAACACTTTTTTCTGCCTCCCTCAGTGTCCGTATTTATAAAAGGGTTTGACTGTAAAACTTATCTGAAAAACAGATGCATCCCTAGAATCTTCAACAAATTTTTTCAACTCATAAAATTTGTTGGGTGGGGCTGGGATAGGTGATGATGACCCTTTTCCTCTGCCCTGAGTGTTTTGGATTCTATCCTAGATATGACATGAAAAACTTAACTTCAGATGGTTTTTATACGTCTAGCTTGTAGGTGTACACGGTATTTTTTCTTGAGGAAAAGATTTCAGTGCTTTTTTGTGCTATTACTAAGGTATTTAAAACAAACTTTTCCTTTCGTCAAAACGAGGAGAAGCTGGCGTGGGTGCTATGACATTAAGTTGTTGTTGTTTTTTTACAAATAACGATTATTGAAGTGTTCCAAAGTTTGTCGTTCAATATTTTAGATATGTGCAAGTTTTCACAGTTCGATGTTCACGTTCTTTTTCGCTGTTAGGTTATCCTCATCATGGGGTTCATGTCCTTCAAGGTATCCAACTTTAGCATATTTTGCCACGTAAAGCTTGTTGTAAATACCATCCAAACGCGTCAGTTCCTCGTCCGATAAATCATCCTTAAAAATAAAGCAAAAGTGAATTTATATTTACAAGCAAGCGAAAAAAGAACCTGGAAGAAAAAAAATGCATGGAAAAAAAATTACTAGCAGAGCGAGGTTTTGATCCTCGGACCTCTGGGTTATGGGCCCAGCACGCTTCCACTGCGCCACTCTGCTGCCGATGGTATATCTAAGTAAATTTTATATTCTTTATTCTACACAATGACGCAAGTTGTCACGCAAGCTTTTCTCACCAAATCGTCAGTCAGATCTTCCTTTGACATCGACCACTTTGCGAGTGCTCTTGACGCATCTTTACCAGAAAACAAATTATATTTCCCTCCAGGTCCATACACTTCTACAACATAAGGGAAAATTCCATATTTATATTAACTTTTTTATTTACTCTGATAGTGACTTGTATTAAAGATGACCAATATCTGATTTAGAAATTATAAATCCACAAATCAAGACTTGAAAAATATGATCTTACCTCTGGAGTCCGAAACATCGAACACAATTCCTTTGATTGAAACGTAGATTGGAAGAGAAGGCTGGAATAGAAAACAAAGATAAACAATTTTTGTGTATTTAACCAATGAAAGCGGAAATCTTGAGCAGAGTTTTGCTATTATCAAAAACTGCGCTGTCATGAAATCTTTTTTTAAGATATGATGCATCGTATCTGCTTTCTATTAGATGACTCCACTTTAACCCAAAATGAGGAAAAATAAAAATATCTTCATTTCTTGAGTTCTTATTCTGCTACAAGCAACTACATTCTTACATCTTCACCGTTGTATTTTGCCAACTCTTCCTTGGAAAACACTTTGTTGCCGTCTTCGTGGGCCACATTTTCATTTTCCTCTGAAAATGGTGAGTGATCGTCTACATTTTCAAGCGTTACATCTACCGCCAACGAGATAATCACTAGGAAAGATAACACGCTAAAAGACACTGCAAAACTGCTCGCCATTTTTGCGTAAATTTGCATCTTTTTGTCATTCAGTCCGTTACGTTACACTTGCATAAGGGGAAGTGAAAAAATTCACGTGACCGGAAGTAACTACCGTTTCCCGCCATTTCCAGGATTTGTCGCGGGTTGCCGTTTGCTTGTGACTGCGACCTTTTCAAAGTTGCGATCCAGTTTTGAAAAAGTTGTCTTACATTCTAGAGAAAACTCAAAAGCTGACGATAATTTCTTCAGTAACTAAAGCTAAAGGTACTTTGTTTTATCTAGACACACGTCGCATTCGATTTACATATTTCAGGAGCCCATCATTTATTTCTGTAGACATTTCCCTTCCAAGTCCTCTGAACCCTTCGGCTTTCAAGAGTTTTTGATACAGTTGCGCTTTAAAAATTATTTTTTCCTCTGATTTCTTCTTTCAATAATTCTGTTATTCTCCGGTAAAGGAAGTAAGGCTATGCCTTTTAAAATAAGTAGCTTAGCGCAGAAAGAGAAACCTTAAGGCTTAACTATAACCTTCCCCATTCTCAGGGATTGACTGCATTTGATCGGTCCTAGTGCCACGGTACTTCTCAGCATTTTGTAAATGATCGTACACGAAAACAAAACTGAATGCAAAGCTGGCATTACGGCTCAGGGCTGATTTATTGTAGGCCAATATTTCGGCTAACAAAATTAGTCTTCCTCAGAGCCAGAGCTACACTAAAAGAGAATACTATAACGACTCTTAAGATTTGAATTTAAATTTACACAAGAGGTTATATAATGATTAACTAAAAATGAGGACGGTAGATAATATGATAGATAGGTAAATAATAATAATTATACCATAAAGTGAGTGATAAGATACAGTTCAACGTTCGTCCTTGCGGTTTAAACCATGTTTTGAAAGAGTTTTGCCTCTATTTATGAGGTAAAAAAAGTAGTAGAAGTAGCTCTTAAATAGTTTGTCACTTAGTTTGTCCATATTCGTTCCACCAAATAGCTGAAGAGAAATGGTTAGGATTAAGCAGACTACCGAGAGGCGCAAGCCATTGGGAATAAACCACAGACTTGTTTACAAGTCTTCCATACCATCCAGAATTAAAACATACACTAAAGGAACTGAAGATGACCTGGTTCTTCCTATTTCTCCTCTGAAAATAAGTGCTCTTCCCCCGACTTCTCGCCCGATCAAGAAAATAAGACGATACCGCCCTGGTTCCCTGGCTTTGAAAGAAATTCGCAGGTACCAGAGGAGCACCGCACTGCTAATTGGGAAGTTGGCATTCCAACGGCTTGTTCGTGAAATTACTCAAAATTTCGCTCCTGGCTTGAGATTTCAACCACTGGCACTGCTCGCTTTACAAGAGGCGGCAGAGTCATATGCAGTCGGCTTGTTTGATGATGTGAATTTATGCGCTATTCACGCAAAAAGGGTTACGATCATGGCACGAGATTTACAGCTTGCTCTCAGGATTTGAGGAGACAGGCTTTCTTAATAGGATGTGACATTTTTTGCCCTTCTAGCCAGTTGTATTGGGAGACCGCGCGAAACATTCAACACACGTTCTCTGCGTGTTGCACTCATTCTTTAGCTTTTTCGCATGCCGCCAACTATGAAACAAAGTTAAGTCAAAAGGAAGCCAGATTTCTTAAATTAAAATGTTAATTTTGGGAAATGTTAATTCAAGTGTTCTTTTTAATGAGAATAAAATTATTGTAAGTCCACAAATCCAAATAAAGACTAGAAAGAAGTGAGGTTGTCCGAGGACGTGATTGGAGCTTGCGCACACATTCGAATGTAATTTACAAACGGCTACGCACTCCAAGCCAATCTCATCTCCAGAGCCCTCGATAACCTCGTCCAGTAAAACAATGCTGACCACAACAACCGCAGCCTATGGGAACGATATTGACACCCGCCTTTTTGCATTTTAAAATTTCAACTTTAAAACCCTGATAAAATCGATCATAGCTCACGATTCAGGGGCAATTATGTGAGCTAAGCCCCTTATTTGAGGGTCTCAATGGGGTTAACCGATAGCCGTAAAACGGCCAAAAATTTAGCCGATAGCCGTAAAAATTGAAAAATTTTAACCGTTAGCCGTAAATAGGGTAAAAAAAAGTTAACCGTAAAAGGATTATTCGTGTGAGACGGGTTATCCGTTTGATGATTCGCGTCAGATAGGTAATACGTCTTAATTTGAAAATGGAATAGTTTTAATTTTGAGTGAACAATCCGCCTGACTTTTGAAGACGGGATTATCCGTTCCAGGTAGCCTTGGTACAGCCGCCCCCTCCCCTCAGAAAAAAATCGGAGAAGGGGTGTCTGTGGGGAGGGCGCGACAGTACACAGGCTAGTCTCGGACGGATGATCCATTTCTAGCTCTAGTGTGAAAACGGCCAAAAACAAAATTCTCTTGTCCAGTGTTTTTAATGATAGCGAAGGACTGCACGGAACGACTGTCTGCCATTGCCTTGTTCGTAGGCCGCATTATTCCGCGCGGCTAATGCGTTTCGGTTCATGTGGTCCGAGCGAGTTCGCCACCGAAATGCCTTGACCGAGACTGCGTGGGAAGACGCCGTGTACAGGGACTAGGCATAGCAATGTCTACCGTAGCGTCAGCGGAGAAAAACAGGGAAGTGTTGTTTATCGGCAACGTGTTTTACAAACAGTGACATCGCTGCGTGCTGTTTCACTAGTGTTTCGAGGGCACGACCTCCCGAAAATTGCAGATATTAATCCCCAGTAAGAAGCCACACTTTCGCTATGGAAAAAATTAGTTCCCCGATAGAGCGCCGGAAATGGAGCCTAGGTCTTGGTTAACACCTAAAAGGCGCTTCGCCTAACGTGCGTACGGAGCCACACTAGCCGGGAAATAAAAAACACAACCATAGGTGAGTTTAGTACCTTCCTTAAAAGTAGCAAATCTAAGGAACACTTTCTTCTCTAGTGTGAAAACGGCCATTTCTGGTATAATGAATGTCGCCCCGGCCTTGAGTTGGGCGTTTGCTTGTCTGCTTTTGCTTTTTCACAAAGATTATTTTTAAATTGAGTATTGACATTTCTATGTGTAAAATAATATTAGAAGTGGATTACTTTATAAAAAGTATGGTCTATCCAATGTGAAAATTTTTCAAAAGAATGGCTTATTTTATCCCGAGATGATCCGAAGACCTTTATTTTGATTTAAAAATACAAAAAAATACAGGTTAATTAATATTTAACTTTTTGAAACAAAAGCAGTTAATTTTTAACTTTTTCGTTAACCGTAACTGAAAAAAATTAACCGATAGCCGTAAAAGAGCCAAGATTTTAGCCGATAACCGTAAATGCCACCACCCCATTGAGACCCTCTTATTTCATTCATTTTCCCCTTTAGACAACACGTGACTACTGCGTCTTTCTGAACAAACTTGAACCACGTTACAGATTTAGATTCACGTTAAGGTTAACCGGTATAAACGTCCGACTTAAGTTAGTCTCCCACGAGACAAACAACGGCTGCGTAGACGACTTTGGTGATAAAATTTTATCACTTAACTTTGGACAAGAGTTTCATTTTAAATTCTATACGAAAGTAATTTCTACTAGAAATGCATTTTGTTTATACTGGCTCTCTGTTGCTAGTACCTCTCTCCTACGCAGAGCTCCCGCTGGGTATTCAAATAAAAAATAGCAATGACCAAAAAATAGAAAGCGCGCGGGGAAAGATGGGAGGAGGGGAAAAGACCTCTCTTCTCCTCTTTTCACATCATATCTTTCCCGCACATTTTTCTTTTTTCCCTCTCCCCAATCTCCATCCCTCCCTACGACACAACGAGGTCTCTGTGGGGGAGAGATCGCGAGCAGTCCGAGCACGAAATAAATGGTGGTCCAAAAGCAGTCCCTTGAAGGACCTTGTAACGGCACGTAAAGGCTGTCCACGTCTCGAGTTATTTTTAAGACCATATATCCCAAGGGGGATTAGACAACAGCCAATCACATAGCGCGAATGTGTTCCACGTGGATGACCCGCCCTCAGAGCCACGCGTCCTTCACGAATTGACGCAGAAAAAAATGGTGGAAGACGTGGAGAGCGATATTGCTATTTGTTTTGTCGACGAAAACGACTAAAGAGAGATTTCTGCTAAAGCTATGTCAGCGAAACGGAAATTAAAAAACAATCGCCCTTCCTCTCTTGTATAGAGCTAACACTACAGCAGGGAAATCCTTAACACACTGAATATTCTCTCAGGATCATTTATAATTTACAGTTTGAAGAGAGCAATTTCTGGTTTGATATTTATTCTTTTATTAGTCTTTTATTATTCAACTAAAATAACACTTGGCGTCCTACTTGTTTTATTGTGCAAACGACCGGTTTCAATAAACCGGCGAAATTTCTCATTTTATTAAAGCACTGAGGTTACGACAACTTCGAGTTAAACTGATTTCAGCGGTTGTCAAAGAGTCCAGCGATTCCCTTTTCCCAGGTGAGCGCCGACTCATTTCGCTTCAAGATTCAGGAATGCTCTCGATCTCTTTACGCTTTCATTGCCTTTCGCCCGACATGTTTTGCACGTCGTTTAGTCATGTGGAACCTCCACGAAACATCCACGCAGCGCGCGAGGTAACTTTATCCCGATTCTAAAAATAACTCGAGACGAATTACCTATGGAATAGGGTGTGTATGGGGGATGCCTTCTCTGTCCCCTTTATCCTCTCGTGGTTAGATGGAATACGCGTCAGGCTGATTTAGCAATAGAACGAGAACGTCATTTGACGACGATGGGAAAGCGCGCGGAAAGGACTAAACTCGACTTCCGGTGCCCAATTTGTCGCTCTGCCAAGCGCTCTGCCATTGGTCAAGCCAGTTGTTTGATTTGCGCACGTCGTCGTCAACCTGGTCGTCAATTGACCTTCCATTTCTGTTGCAGTAACATGGTCAAATGTCCCAAGAATCTCCTTCACGATTGGGCTTAACACTTTCAAAAAGTAAAGGTAATAAAGGCGAGATTGTGAGCTTTTTACAGCAAAAAGTCGCACTGTGGGAGACTAGTCAAGGTGAAGACCGGAAAATGTTTCTTTCTGAGAACTTAAGAATATACTGACTTAAATCAGCTCCTATTTAAAAAAATTATGCCAATTTCATTTACGTTTCTGATTTGGCTACCCTTTGCACCTCTCAGTTTCATTAAAACCGAACAATATCAAAGAAACCTTTTTGTCCTGAGTACCTAGCACTCCTAATGAGGCATTAAATACATTTATTTTATAACGCTTGGAAAAAGTATGGAGTATCTTAGCTGTGAAAGCCAAGGAACCTCTGAACTTTATCAAATTCCACACATGGAATATATTCATGTTGATCACGCAAGGAGGGCCTGCGTACAGCGTACTCAAACTTGGTAACAAAATCACAAAGGTTTGCAAAATCACTTAATTTCTAAGAAAAAACGAAGCATAAAACGAAGGGTTGTTATGTTAAGAATATCGTGACGTGTTTGTGGATGTTCTGAAAAGCATTAGACGGGAAAACGGAACTTAAGGACATTCTAAAATTTATTTGACCAACTCAAATACGGCAAAAGTTTTCTTCAGACTTTCCTGCGTCTTCAACTCTTCTTGCCACTAGATCGGTCTTCCATCTGTTTTGAAGCTCTTTGAAGATGATGGCCTGTTGCTCGCGCTTCGTACCCATCGACCCTTCCGGGCTGGGGTGTGCATGCGTTTTCAGACAAACGAATTACAATGACATCATTTTAATAAGCGTACCAATCCAAACAAAATGAGAAACTATCAACAATTGAAAAAACTGGACAACAACAAATCTGAAAATAGTTCTTGCTAGGTAAAGGTGCCAGTAAAGATGCCGAAAAACGGGGTAACTAAAAACGTGCAACTTGTTTTGCAACATTGCGGCAAAACGAGTTGAATAACGATGTTGCGCGTTTTACCACCCAAATAAAACCTGTCTTACAACAAATAAAATGCAGGTTTGAACATTGGTGGTAAAACGCGCAACATCGCCATTTAACTCGTTTTGCAGCAATGTTGCAAAACAAGTTGCACTTTTTTTGTTGCCCGTTTTTCCGTGCCTTGAACAAAACTCTTCACAGGATTGCCCTAACAAATCGAAGTACAGGTTACTCATTAACATAACAGTTTAGCAACAGAAACTACATTTTTCGGCATGTCCTGCAACCTATGACCTGTGAACTGTGACCTGACCTGTGGCCTGTGACCTGCACTTTAGTCTACCTTACGCAAATGGCACAAGTATGAGGAGTGTGTAAGCTTTCAGAATAAAGAGGAAATAATAATTTGAAAATCAGAAGGAAATTAACAAAGGTGATTAATGCCTGAATGACTGTCACACAGGCTTTACGACATGCTTTAAAATTGAATAGTCAAGTTCTCAACCATTCATCAGTAGTGACTAACTCGTTAAAGCCAATTTGTACTTTAGAATCATATCAATTTATCTTACTTGTCCAAGCTTTCTCAGTGAAACCTCCAAAAATGTTTTCACCACTTTTTACAACAGTGATTGTTGGTCCTTTGTTGTCGCATTTGGAATGAAACTTTAAAGCAGCAAAACCATTTCGCGAAGCTCGGAATAGCAAACGCCATTCGCCTTTCATAATTAAAGGAGGTCACACTTTTGGGCTCCTTCCTGTAATAATTAACACTATATATACTAGGAGTAATCGGAGCTTAGGAGAGTGCGTCCAACATGTTTGTTAGCTATTTAGCAGCGGGCCAAATCTCCAATTAAAGTACAGTTAGTAACAACGGGTCAAACACTGACTATGATCCTCGGGATGTTCTTTTGCACCGTAGAATGGTCAATAAAATTGGCTAAAAGTTGGGATACAGAAAATTAAAGTCATCAGAAAAGTTTGTTGATTGAGATGTTAAAGCGCCGCATATCACTTTAAACCCTTGTTGTGTGACACTGGGTTAACACGACTCACCTACTTAGCACTGTTTTTCAAATATAACGCACCCGGAATTAGTGAGATGCAAAGGTCAACGTTTCATCCGATTCAATTTCTGGTATGAACAACGCTTTACGAAGACAAGAACTACCACGCCAGTTAGAGCGTCAAAGTGAGGCACAGCGTATGCTAGCGCCTCAAAGCGAGGCAAATATCTCGCCTATTAATTGCACAGGACACCCACGTAAAGGAACGTAAAGGCTGTCACACACGGACCTTCGTCAAACATTGGGAAGCATTTTTTCAGCTTTAAAAATCTCTGACCAGGTTAACCATTCATACTGACAAACTTTTACTTCACTTTATAAATAGCTTTTTACATATTCACAGTTTCAAGATAAATACGTCTTTCAGTAATAAAACTTAAATATCACATATCAACTTTGGATTTTTCATTTCTTTTATAAATTGTTAATCCTTCGTAACATCGCTAGTGGATTTTCTGCGCGTCGGTGACTTTGGAGGTTTGGGTGACAGTGGAGGTGAGCGGTTCGTCGGTATGCTTGATTTTGTTTTTCTGTTATCTGAAAGTAGGCAAAAATCATGATTACTAAAGGACTATACATGTCTTAACCAGCGAGGTAAAAAATTACCTTAGTATGTTACATGAAACTGTGTATGATGGAATATCTCCGTCTTCATTGCGTTTGTCTTGAGGGGAAGGTAGCCTGCGAAGGCAGCCATATTTTCGGTCGGGTGGAGAGAAGAACCCCGGGGGGGGTACTCGCAGAAAAATTGGGTAGGGGTGTGGGGCCCGCTTCCCAAAACCCTTACCCTATTTATGACCAAAATCTGCGATTTTCCCTACCCTATTTATGACCTAACCAAAAATTTGATACCCTATTTATGACCTGACCCTTAAATCAACACCCTGTTTCAGACCTGCCTTATAATTATTTCCCTAGTTCAGACCAATGTTAAAGGCAATGTTTATCTGCTTTTATTAGGTTAGGGGGACATGATAAGGAAGTAGCTTCTTCTAAAAAAGTGCATTCAAGACTACAGTGCAAAAATCGTTACCCTATTTATGACCAAAATGGCGGCAAAATAGCCAAAATCGAAGCCAATTTATGACCAAAACGGCTGAAAAACCCTACCCTTTGGGGCCGCACATACCTATATAGCCCATATTAGGGAGTACCCCCTCCGGGAGAAGAACCAACCGGAAACACGTCTGCGTTGGCAGGGTTAGGGAAAAGAGTAATAGCGGAATGAAATTCGTTCTCGTTCTGCTCGGCGAGTAATTCTGGTACAGTCGAAGCCCTCGTAAGCAACCACCTCGGAAATTCGAAAAACTGGTGGTAACTAGAGCTGGTGGCATAAGAGAATGAGCTCTCGTAAGCGCTCGCATGGTAAAACAATAAAGGGTGGTCGCTTACGCGAGTTTCAAACACTCAATAAAAACACAAAAGAACTTTATAATGTGTAATGAGTGTCTTTATATCTGATATTGACACAGCTAAACTTTACGTCCAACTTTTACAAATAATATACTGTGCTGTACAAGATCTTTATTGACGTACCATTAGCACAGTGGGCAGTTTCATTATTGATTTAAATAAAGACTATAAGTGATCGCTTACGAGAGCTTTTCATTACAAAGTTTAAGTTGCAGTTCAAACGGGGTTTCCCAAAGGAGGTCGTTAGTTCAAGCTCTAAAAGCATACTACAAGGTAATAAAAAACCGTACGACAATTCCCTTTGATGAAAACGTTAAAATTTATGGGAGGGTGATTAAGTTCCAGGGCAAGGAAGGCGCCAAAACAAACACGATTATCAATTATATTCTCACCTTCAGGCGGTTTCCGACTGGATTGACCAGTGTCTGTAAACGAAAACGAATATTCTAATTACGCTACAGTACTTTTTTCGGGCCCCAAGGCAAATTTAAAAATCACAACCTGCTGAAAAGCAGCACAGGTCCAAGCCCACATACCGGTCAATTTTGCTTCGCCAACTGATAGTTTCATCGTATTATTTTCAAAATTATTGAAGCTTTGATCTTGAACGCAAACACAACAAACACAGAACAGCTTTCCAGGGGCCCGTTTCTCGAAAGTCCCGGTAACTTAACGGGCCCGGAATCATATTTTTAAATCAAAGTCTCAAGAAAAGTAGGGTGTGTTCTGACCTCTAATGAAGTTTATTTTGTTTCGTTAGCTAATAACTCTTCTGTATAATTTTCAAAACTTTTAAAACTCTCTTCTAAAATGGAAAACAAAACAGCTTAACGGGCCCGGTAATTACCGGGAGCTTCGAGAAACGGGCCCCTGGGGCCCGTTTCTCGAAAGTCCCGATAATTAACGGGCCCGGTAAGCTGTCTCCGTTTACATTAAAGATCGAGGTTTCAATAGTTTTGCCTCTAACCCGATAAAACCACATCGTCGCTCAGCATCTGTAGAGATCGCCGCCCACATTGATCTGTTAAAAGAAATACGAAAACACTACATCATTTCGTGGATATTCTATAATTGTTGCGAGCGACCGTAGGGAGCGAGAGCAGCAACATAATCAGGATTTAAGGGAAATATATAAGGGCGCATTTAATTGAATTCATCACTTTTTACACAATGCGTTGCATTTAACCAGAGTATTGTGCCACGAACAAGTCAAATAAAAACACGGGGGAAGTTCGCATCGTTCGCTGCCCAGACTCAGGTGCTTTTGTAAATTTTCTACAGCAATGGTTAGAGGTCTTACCAAATCTAAGACACGTAGGAGTCTTTCAGATGAGTACGATGGGTTAACTTGGGGATTTGGATTTCAATTAAGAGGTCTAGAGAATTTATATCTGAATATCAGCTAAAAGAGTTTTTTTCAATCAAATTACCCTGTAGTCCCACAGCCGTTTCTCTTAGTGAGCTCCTTGTGTTCCAGCGTTAGCAATCATCGCCTTCCTATCAGCAGTGCTAAGCATAAGGATACAACAAATTATTCTGTGTGTGGACTGGCCCTATTCCCAAGGGAGGGAGGACGGGAACTCCCATAAAAAGAGACGGGATGCTTGCTGTTTCACTTAGGGTGTTTAATTGCAGGTTTTGTCCCACTTTGAAAGCGTGTTCGGGGATTTGAAAGTTGTTATTGCTTTTGCCGACTCCATATGTAGTCACAGTTGAGAGCAGAGCGTGAAGAAATAATTATGTACAGTTATTTCGAGAAAGGTTAGAAAGTGCACGCGACAATCCCGAAGGGTACATTGGTGGTTTTGGGTTCATTGTTCTTCGAAAAATTTGAAAGAATGGCATGACAGGCCATGGACTTATGTTTGCGAGCAAGCAAAGAAAGGCAATAAAAGTAGGTTCGGATAGCCAGTGTCAGGCCTTAGGAACAGTGTATTTGACTGTGATCCCATGTTACCTTTCGATTGCTGCTTCCATATTTTTTTCCGACAACCTTTCTCTAGCAGCTGTATATAAAATAACCAAACGTTGCTCATGTCACTGTAGCAGCTTCACTACAGTTCCAATAATTAGTTCCGAATTAGTTGCCTGTTTTACTATGGTCTTTTAGACGGGTCAAATAAACCTGGAGCCGCTGCACCTAATCACTTTATAGCACCCATAAACCTCCATATGGAAGTCACCTGGCGGGGAGAGGTGTGAGTGCTCCCAACCCAATCCGTAAACTTGTCAGCACGTATTTCCTGTGCTCGGTATCAGCTTATACCTGTTGGCTTGAGATTTGATTGTTGTTTGATTGTCAGGGTTGTGCTTACTTATGGGCACAAACACACGCCTTTTTTGTCTTAGCTTCAAGTCCAATCAGTAGTGCTAACGACACTGCCCAAAAAGCTCTAATCCCACTACCCAAAGTGTTGTTAGTTTAATATCACCAACTGTGCTCGGTTAATCAGTCTTACATCTCTCTCTGAGCTTCCTTTCCACGGATGTTTTAAACTTGCCTTCTTGTTTTTAAGGTCTGCAACAGAAACACCGCCTTTTAAAACTCTGTACATGGATGCATTAAAGGCCGGATAATGTAAAACCAATTCACGGTGAATGTTTAACCCTCATCCCTTGTGAAATATATACTTTCAACCAATCATATGCAACTAACAACTGCAGTCCTAAAACCAGAAAAATCACATAAGATCAAAACCGTCAATCGATGCTTATTTCCGAAAGTACACGTTTTTAAAACCAAAACACTGTAAAATCAAAGGGAGGCACACATATAATTGTTTATTTCAGAAAGTACCCACCCCAGCATCAAAGGTGAAACGTACTACGTTGGCAGACCTCGAGGGACGTCCTGGTTTTCAAACCTTATTTTCATCGAAAGCGCGATTGTACGCGGCGTCATGAAAGACGCACCAACTGATCAACCTCCAGAGTCCGCTCATCGAACAAAAAGAAGTAGTAAACGCCACCAGTAAATCTTTTCCTTTACGTATAAAGATGCGTACCAGTATATATTAAATCCAAAAAGGTGAAGGAAATACCCAGAGGTTGATTTTATTTCAAAATATTTCTCTTCTATTCAACAAAGGAATATGAAACGGCTCTAGACTGTTTTTGACCACGATGCCAGTTTTCCTGATTGATGGTATTGTTTTCATATTATTTAGAATGACGTATTTCCGGTCGTACTCATCTCCAATTCCACACCGGAAATACGTCTTCGTTCGCAGGCTAATGGCTGGGCGACACAGCAACAATATCGCATCACACTTTGAAGTCAGTTATATGAAGCTGTATTTCACTAGCCTGCGCGCAGACGTCTCGTGTTCTTTCTTGCTGTATGCACCTTTTTTCCCGCAAACAACAATTGAAAGAGGAGTTGCATGCAGGCTACTTTTTACCCACTATGCTTTTTTCGTTGTTTCGAACTCCTCAGTCTGTTCTTTTGAATTGAGCTCCAGGTCCTTGAAGACTGGCTGAGAGACAGAAACAATAACAAAATAACAAATGACACGTGTTCTGAATTTCTTGTTTGACAAAGCACTTGCAGTGAAGTTTGGAAATTTCGTTTCAAAGTTGCAACCACTGCAAAAAAAAGCAGAAGGAAAAAGAGGAATGGTAGATCAGGGCGTACCGTCTGCCCGCCCAGCACAACAAAGGAATACTCCTTCAAAATATTCCCTACCGCCATTAAGTTGGAAAACTGATATTAGTCAGTCGCTCTGGTTGGTGTATTTGTTCAGTCGGTCGGTCAGTCATTCGGCAGTTTAGTAAGTCGTTCCTCGTTCGTTGATATCTCTCGGAAAACCATCGTCCCCATAATTCTTCATTTTTCATTCCCTCCGTGCACTATCATATTCGTTTACTCATTCGTTGTTAAGTTTTGTTCACCGGTTGGTTTGTCGGTCGGTCGTTCGGTCCTCAGTCGATGCTTCTTCCGTGTTATCGATTCGTCTATTTCTTGGTTCATTCGTTCACTTATAGTTCTCGGTAGAGTACTGTCCGTTAATCATTCCGTTAGCTAGAGCTCACTTACTTTACCGTTTTTGTCCTCGATTATATCTTTTTCTTGCCCTTTCTTTTTCTAATTTTTCAATGCTTTCCTGAGGAGTAAAAGAGCAATCGGACATTCTCTTCACTGAAATTAGTCGGAATAGCTATCTATTTAAGATACCACAGTGAACAAATTTGAGACCCTTCTAGGGGCAAGTAAGAAAAACTTCGTGAGTTTAATGCAAGTGAAGAAATTCATATAGCCAATCAAAGCTCAAAAAATGTACAAACAGATCAACAAAATTAAATGAACAGGATAGTTTGAAAATCTTGACACCTGTTAGTTACCCAATAACCATTTGAAGAGTCTTCAGCCAAAGTCTTGAGCTGTTTCTGTAATGTTGCAATCCTTGTTTCTAGCTTTCTTCCATTGCTTTTGTTTTCACCATATCCAGTTCATCTTTTTTTTCAAGTCTTTCATAGCGTTCCCTTCAATGAAGACACCACAAAAACAAAACGTTAGCCTATATGGAACCACTGAGCAGGTGAGTTCTAATCTAGGGTATTTGAAGCGGTAGCGTTATCATTTCAGTATATGGGCACCATATCGGAAAAAAATCATCCAGACGTGACGAGGTCAGTGCACACATTGTAATTGTATTTCTCAAAAATTGTTCTTTAAAATGCACCAGACTGCATCCCAGCGCATATTTTTACCCCTGGGGCTATGCCTAGTCGAACTTTAGTTTTTCCTTCAGGCCTTTTCGGCCACTCAGACTTCTCAACCAAACGATAAATCGTAGAGAACCCTCAAGTGTGTAAGGATAAATGCCTCGGTTGATAGGTAGGCTTTTTTTTTTTTTTTTTATTTGGTTTTATTTAACCCAATAATTATAATATTGAACACTGCCACACTGCTATTGCTTACAATATTCATAAATACCATACTTACAGCACATGTAATCGAACGAAGTACAACAG
>CALNXK010000645.1:80000-90055 GCA_942486035.1 Porites lobata | reverse complement strand
CGTTCAGTAAAAACCTGTACATGTACAGATCATGTACGTTACTGACGTCTGTATTGGTAGTGCAGCTGTGTGCATACTATGATACTCGATATACTTAGTACTCGTGCAGTGTTTTAGTCTGGGTCATTAGGCCATCCCCTGTCTTTTCTTTGTTTACCTTCGAATGCGTTTCCTGATATTGGGTCGGTCGGTCGGATCGAAAAAAAAAAAAGAAAACCTAAAAAAAAAAATTACAAGAAGTCTCGGAATAGTAGGCCCTGGTAGCGCAGGACGCAGGACATTCACATATTTGGATTAACAAAATGAACAATATACTGTGAAAAATGTTCATGCTTTTGTTCCTGTTTTTCTCTATGCTGTTACTATGCTCATTTTTCAAATTAAAAGAATTATTTCAAGCGAAAAATGGTATAACTACGTCGTTACTTTTTTTTTTGGAAAATGCCCAAAATTTGGGTCGGTCGGACGACGGTAAACGGAGAGAAAAAAAGAGGATGGCCTTAGCAAAGAAAAAAAAATCAAACTTACAGCCGTTCTAACTTAGGGAGATCCCAAAACGCCTCAGGTGAGAGTTGTGCAATTTCATTGTTTTCAAGATGCCTGCAAAAAGAATTTATTTAAGACATTCATGTTAACAATAACCAGTACATCAGAACCAATCAACGCACGTCTCTTGTTAGCCAGTTTTAATAGTAGCTAGTGACGAGTATCAGCTTTCTTTTGCAGACTCGTCTGAATTTCTAGTACATGTACTTTACATTCTCGAAGCTTTTACTCGAAACATTTAATAAAATGTGGATAAGTTAAACAGCTGAAATATCGATTTAAGCCCAAAGAGATGACTTATTGAGTAGTAAGTCATCTTCTTGTCCGCTTAGCTTTTTTTAGTTTGGCGAAGGAAAAGCAAAGTAATATACAGTGAGTCTGATAGAGAGATAGAAGGAATTGCTGGCGATTTGTCCTGTTTGCAATTTTTGTCCCTCTGATACTCAAAGGATCATCATAAGCTTGAACGATATGCCGTTAATCATATTTTTTTGTTAAAATTGACACAGGTGCTCCTAGCCTAACAGCTAATCAAGAGCTAAATTCTGCAAGTTCAGTGTATGACGTTTTTCCCAGTTTATTAGTTATATCATTCATAAAAGCGACTGTAAAGGTCTGTTCGTGTGGTACCGCTACAACGTGTGTATCCTTGTGTTATTCAAATTCTAGCGTTAAGTCACCCGTTAAGTAACAACTCGTATGTATGAGACTATGTTACTAGTGTGTAATCACATGTACCCATGTGTATACTAATGAAGTGTATAATAGTAGTATACGTAGTTATCATGTGCAGAATTTGTTCTTGAACATTAGGAAGAAAAATGGACGAACATTAAAACTTACAGGCTCACTAGCTCAGCGAGATTTGAGAACGTCCTAGGCAAAAGCTGAGCAATTGTTCTATTGGACAGGGATCTGCAAAAATAGGTTATTTACTTCATCAAGAAAACACTAATTTAAATGCTGCAAATTTGTATTTTCTTTGCGTCGTAATTTTTAACGGAGAAGAAGACATGAGACTGATTAGAAAGAGGCCATCAATTTAAGAGGATCCGCGGCATAGTAAATGTAGTCAGGTACGTCGTTAAGGTGGCTGAACACAGTTATGTATTTCCAAAATAGGACTGGAAATGGCCAAGAGGTCCAGTCCAAGCCCATCGCTACTAACACAGGGTTTCTCTAATCGATGGCAATGGCCTTCTTGACGCGGCGCTTTATGATGTTATTTCCTTTGGATAGACCTGTAACATTGTGTGGGTTGATTTTGTCACCCGTTGAATGACAGGGCTGGAAATTTTCCCTCCTCTGCTCCTTATATGAGATGAAAATTTTCTGGAAATTGTCGAGATACACGCCTCCAACGTTGATTCTCGAGGTGGGGGGAACAGATGGGCATGTTTGTGTGTGTGCTATTCCAAAAGTATAACGTGAACTATTATTATTCTTAGATATTATTACTCATTTTTTCCCGTTTCTGATTAGCTAGAATGCGGCCAGCGCAAGTCTTTCAAACCAGCTAGCGTTGACCAGATTTGAGAGACGTTTTGGAATATCCAATAAAACAAAATCAATAGAACAAGTTATCACCAGGAAAAGGGACAGTAACCGAGACGCCCGGGGCACGAGGATGCGTTAGCTCAGTTGTTTTTGTAAAGCTGGAGAAAATGAGCTTTTTTTTAAAAAAAAAACGAGGAGCAAATAGCCCACCTCTTGCATTAAAATATAGTAACAACATGAGAAGAAAAAATTAAGGAATTTATCTTGAAACAGCGTCTTTTCGGCATAATGTATACAATATTAGTTTGTGTCCTTGCATATGGTCATTAGGTCACCAATAAAACACGTTTGCCTTAAAGAAAAGCAATTAATATCAATATACGAGGTAAAATAAGGTACGAGAAAAAATAATTCTGCAATCAATTAAGAGCACCCTTCAATTAAATTTTCGCTTTTCTATGTATCGAATCAAGAGAATAACTAACTATTTTGTCTAAATAGTTTTCCTAGCCATAAAGGTACAGGTCTGCAACTCCTTGTAGTGTCAGAGCGGTAAAATAGGATTTATCTTTAATCCAATCGGCGGATCTCACTAAAACAACCTCGTTTCCAACCTCGTTGCCAGGGTTCTCTGTCTTGCTCTGAGAAAAAACCCTGGTTGCAGCTGGTCACGTGGTTCCCAAAAGCTGGGAGCCTCATCAGAACAAATCAGGCAAGGTTTTCCACATCATACAGCCGCTTTCGACGCTTTCGCATCTTCGAATCAGAGCAGCAAACTTAAACCTCAATTTTCGAAATCATATTATGTGATGGAGATGTATACAGATCAATTTTCGCATATCCAGAGAATACCAGACTTTTCGGCTAATCAAGATTGATTTCAGATCGCCGGTTAGAAAGCAAACCAGTCAGTGCAACGTCCGGCGTTTGCTTGCGCGAAGAGTTTCAGTCTTTATCAAAAACAAAAGTCTCTCAAAAGTAGGTTGAAGTGGAATACTGGAGAACAGTGATTTCACGTCAAAAGACACTAGGTTGTGGTCGTCAGGTATCTGTATCGTCTACGCAACTGGGTAGCCAACAGTTATTGGCTCCGTACAAGCGACTCATTAGAGACCTTTAGCATCAGGTTTTTCATGGGAAACTGCAAACCGCAAGGTGCAGTTTGCCCTTACGCGTTTGAAGTTTCACGTTGCCGGGATTTCAAATTTTAGCAAGGCGTTCAGTTGAGTTCATTTTTATTTAGCCAAAATATAATACAATGCAAGAATACATATAGGAATTGTAAGTTGGCAAGGGATCCTAGAAGAAACCAAAAGGCCTATGAAGCCTGGACCCGGTCACAAAGAAATAAGTCAAATAAAATGAAATTCGCAAAGTGATACGTTAAAAACTGGAACTAAAGTTAACTCAGGATTGGAACAGGAAACCTTCTTATGTTAGTACGGCAGAAAGGAATATAAAATCGATTTAATTTGAACTAGGCGTTCATTGTTTAGTGCAGCCATTTTGCTTTTCATCAAGTCGAAGTGCATGACTTTTATCGCCCAAAAAAACAGGAATAATTCACTGATTCGAGATCAAAATTCCAACAAACACATCGCAGACGGATATAAAAAGCTACTTCGTGCCTTTAAACGCGAAGCTGTACAATTTTTAGTGGCAAAAAACCTTACTTACCACTGGAAGCCCCTACTGCCCTTCAAACTTGAACTTAAACTGCAAACGCTACCACAAGACCGTGGTAACGTGACATTTTGTGGTTTGTGGTTTTCCACGAAAACCTTACGCTAGAGGTCTCTATTGACGAAATCAAGCGGCGAGGGAACGACTGGAGAACTGACAATTTGACTAACAATAAACAAATGTTTAACTGTGACAACAGACGGATCGAAACGCACCAATTACATTGCGAGTCCTCATAGCCTATTACATCACGGCTTAACTGACAGACGACCAATGACATCGCGACGTAATTGACCAATCAGGTCAATAACCAAAGTATAATGCCATCAACGAGGTGTGATACAACTCACTTTGACTCTGATGATGACTACCGCACAGGTTGCGGAAACGTCAGGACTACGTTCACCAAGACGATGAAAGCAGAAACTCATAAGGGGTTGAAACGTGTAACTCTAAGATGTTTGCTTTGTCCGATGCTCGTGATTATTCATTTTTTGGAACGAGAAGAAGAGATAACTGAGCAATCAAATTTCGTAAACAACGCGACGTGGTTTTACTTCAGTTTCCCGCGCCCGCTTAAAAAATGGCCGTCAAACAGGGGAAATATTTTTATTCAAAATGCAAAAAGTTAATCCTTTAAAGCAATTTGGAAAACACTATCTCTATCGTGGATCCGTTAAAGCAAGTGAAATCGGCTGAGCACATGGAAAAATTCAACACAAAATCCATCTCAAATCGGGGCTTATTTTGTAATTTTTCTTTAGCGCCGAAGAGAAAAATTTGTAAAACGTCTATGAGACATTTAAAAATACATGAATTCCCTTTCAAAAACGTAATTGTCTTGACCATACAGTGCAAAACGTACCTGAAATTCAGCAAAAACTTCACTGCCTTGGTTGCATTTCAAAACAGACCAGAGATCCGTGATGAAGAAAACAAGGTTGAACTCCTCGAGGGATATCTGTCACTATGGTTTCCAAACAGGGTAAAAGTGAATATTCACGAGCATTGAACGCGAGTTACACGTTTCAACCTCTTATGAGTTTCTGATCAAACTCAATCTACTTTTGAAATGACTCCTGGGTTCAAACCTTTCGCTAAAGTCTCTGATAACTTCGCAAAGAAGAAAGCAATGTACAATACCACCAGGCAGCTGATAGAGAGATAGCAGTATTTCCCAAAAATGTTTCGTCAGTTTGCAATCGGTGTCCCTTGTACATTTAATGGATCGTCATAATAGAAAACAACAACAACAAACCAACGGCTAAATTCTGTATTTTCAGAATGTGAATTTTTTCTCAGGTTGTTTGTCATATTATTCATAAAAAGCGACTTTTACCAGCTGTTCGTGTAGTACTGCTAAAGTGCGTGTAGTTGGGCGTTCAGCAAAAATCTGTATATGCACAGATCAGTTACGTTTCTTGTGTATAATCATATGTAGCTGTGTGCATACTTATGATATTTACGATACTCGATATATTTAGTACTCGTGAAGTGTTTAATGTTACAGACTTACAGCCGCTTTAACTTAGGGAGATTCCAAAACGCCCGAGGCGAAAGCTGTGCAATTTCGTTGTTTTCAAGATTCCTGCAAAAATAATTTATTTAAGACATTCATTTTAACACTGACCAGTACATCAACAACCAATCACAGCAAGTCTCTTGTCAGCCAGTTTAATCGTAACTAGTGACGAGTTTCAGCTTTTCTTTTGCAGACTGGCCTGAATATTTTCCTCATACAAGGAACATTTTTTGGAAAATTTCAAGATACACGCATCCAACGTTGTTTGTCGTAGTCGGGGGAATGGATGGACATGTGTGCACATGTGCTATTCCAAAAGCCGTGACGTAAATCGTCTGAGAAGTAATGAACAATATACATTATTATTCACTGTTTTTGCTCTTTCTGATTAGCCCTAATCCCCCGGCAAATCCTTCAAAACCATCTAGCTTTTTACCAAATTTGGGAGACGTTTTTTAATATCCAATGAAATAACATCAATAGAACAGGCTATCGCCAGAAAAAGGGACGGCAACGGAGACGACCGGGGGAGTAGGTTGCGTTAGCTCAGTTGTTTTCTGTATAGCTGGAGAAAACTATCGCAAAAACTTTCACATCTTTCGAGAAAAAAATAGCCCAATTTCTGCCTAAAAGCATAGCAACAAAATGAGGGGAAAAAATTAAAAAAAGGAACTTTAGTGGAAACAGCGGCTATTCGGCATAATGTAAATGAATGGTTTCTGTCCTTGCACATGGTTATTAGGTGACCAATAAAACAAATTGGCACATTGTTTTAATGACAAGCAATAAACATAAATATAAGAGATAAAATACGGTATGCGAAGAATAATTCTGAATTGACTTGCAATCAATAGAGGATCCTTTCACTAAATTTTTGCTTTTGCATGAATCGAATCAAGAGAATAACTAATTCGGCTAAATGGGTTTCGTAACCATAGAGGTACAGGTCTGCAACTCAGCTTTTAGTGTCAGAGCAGTAAAATAAGATTAATCTTTAATCCAATCGGCAGGTCTCAGAAAAACAACTGCGCTCCCAGGGTTCCCTCCCTTACTTTGAGAAAGAACCTTGGTTGCCGCTGGTCACGTGGCTCCTAAAAGATGGGACCCTTATCAGAACAAATTTATCGGCAAATTAAAAGTTTTTCACATCACACAGACGCTTTCGACGCTTTCGAGTCAGAGTACCAACGTAAGCCAGGAAACCGTGATGTTAATGGATTTTGAAATCATATTTTGTGATGAAGAGGTATACACATCAATTTTCGCATCTCTAGGGAATACCAGACTTTCAGGCTTATAAAGAATTTCAGACTGCCGGTTGGAACGCAAACGACAGAAAGCAAACCAGTCAGTGCAACGTCCGGCGTTTGCTTGCGCGAAGAGTTTTAGTTTTTATCATAAACAGAAGTCTCTGTTAACTTTGCAAAGAAGAAAGCAATGTGAGTCAGGCTGCTGAAAGAGAGGTAGAAGTAATTCTCAAAAATGTTTTCCCAGTTTGCGATTGTTGTCCTTTGGACACTCAATGTATTATGATAAGAGAAAACAACAACAACTAATCAACAGCTTAATTCTGTATTTTTAGAATATGACTTTTTCTCAGGCTATTAGTCATATTATTCATAAAAACGCGACTGTTACCGTCTGTTCGTGTAGTACTGCAACATTGTGTTGATGTCAGCCGTTCAGTAAAAACCTGTACATGTACAGATGAGTTACATTACTCGTTTGTAATCATATGTAACTGTGTCCATACCAAGACATATGACATTTATGATACTCGTTATACTTAGTACCTGTGTAATATTTTAGTCTTGGTCATTAGAAAGGGAAAAGATGCAAAAATTCAAACTTACAGCCCCTCTAACTTAGCGAGTTTCCAAAATGACCCAGTCGAAATATGTGCAATTTCATTGTTTGCAAGATTCCTGCAAAAAGAATTTATTTAAGACATTCATTTCAACACTGGCCAGTACATCAAGAACCAATCAAAGCAAGTCCCTTGTCAACTAGTTTTAATCGTAACCACTGACGAGTTTCAGCTTTTCTTTTGCAGACCCGCCTGAATAAAACGTGGATAAGGTTAAACAGCTGAAATATATCGATTAAAGCCTGCAAAGACCTTATTCAAGTCATCTTCTTGTCGGCTTTTTGACAACGGTAAACTGTTCACCCTTGGCCTTACCCCTCCTGAGTAGACCGCAATAGAAAGCACCAGTAGTACACTTTGGGAACAATGCTGTTTTTAAAGACGTTACGTGCCTGCATTTATTTGCAAATATGAATACGTGCAGCGACTTTTTGAAATCCACTGGCCTCAAAGAAACTAATGCGGGTAAACTGAGAGGGTAAACCGTGGACTGTGAACATTACTAGTCAACTCATGCAATTAATTCGACGGAGTTCCATTTCAATAGAAATACGGTGAGTTCGCAGATACCTGGCTAACATTTGCCATCAGAAATTGCTCTTATCAAGGAAAAAAATACTTTTGTAAATAGGCTGTTCTGGCAAAGACAGTTCTTGTGCTAAATCTTCGCAGGTCCTATCACAAATTAAAACGGTTCCAATGCGACAGAACAGCTCGCAAAAAATCTGCTCTCACAAACACTCTCTCCGTTTCAAGTGAAAATTACTTTTCAACCAACTCTTCTCCTCCGATACTTTAATACATAAGGACTTTATAGCGGAGCCCCATTGCTAAGAAAATTTGGTTATGACGTCAGCGCTCGATCCCCGTACGTCCACCCATGTAAGGCGATGTCAAGTGTCACATTAGATCTTGCAGAAATTGACAGTAGCCTGTCAGTTATATAAGGCCCGGTTAAGACGCCTAATTTTTCATGAGCCCAACCTAATACATTGAATTAAGTTCATGAAAAGTTCGGCGTCTGAATCAATTACGAACGCCTGTTTCAATTTGGAAGGTCTCAGCCGTTATTTTCGCCTAGCGCACCCGGGTATTTCAGCTTTGGAGCGACTTTGGAACGGATTTGATTCAGACGCCGAACTTTTCATATACCGAACCTAATGCATAAATTATTATAACGTATTTTGTAAGCAGTTTGACTGAATAGAGCATTTTTCCAACTTTTGAACTTAGTTCAGCTGCAATTAAGACCGGGCCTAACCAATACGTATGAAGATGAATTGACAGCCGTCAAAATCTAGCATCCGCTGTCAAATATCACGTAGCAATCTCGCGGGCTCAGATGAAATACCGGAAGTAAAATGGAAGCACACTGAGAGGTTTGAGAGTATAGTTTTAAGAATGGAAGTATTTCACACCATATGTACGTTCCTGGGAATAATCGGAAAGAGATTTCAGGATGCTGGGTTAAAGGATATTCGCATAGAATCCGGAGTTTTTACAGAGGGTTTCGTGTGTGGAGTTTTAGAAGGGCGGAGATATAACGGAGCTGTGAGGTTCCATAAACTCATGTACAAAGCCTTTATGAGAATGGCATGGACGGGATTTGAGAATTGGTTGGCAGAAAATCAACAAAGTAAGAAGAGAGCGGTAGATAACGCCGTTAATGGACTAGCGAGTTTGTATGACAAGATTTGTAACACCGAGTTCCAAGACAAGGTGATTGGAAGCTCCATTTGTCATGTGTAAGGAACATGGTACCTTGGTGTTCTGCATACGACAATATTAACTATTCCAGGTATTTCTTAGCAAATGTGTTTGTTTGTGTACAAAGCTAAAAAGAAAACGAATAAGTTTGAAATCGCAGGTTCAAAGAAGTTATGTCACGATGGTTTTGTATTACTTTAAACCCCTAAGAACAAACTCGAACCGCAGAATACCCTAAAATAATTGTTCAGTTCTATTTAAAATTACTCTACTTGCATACCTCGACTGCAAGCGTATGTCTTCGGCTTTCGATAGTCTTGATGGCGAAGGATTGCAACTTGAAAACACTGGGCCAATTTATTCAAGTTAAAATCCTAACCTTCGTTCTCTCTTTGATAAGATCATTCAATATCTTTTTTTTCCAGAGTTTTAAGAATGACAAGATATGACGGAGGAGTTAAAATTTCGGCTCAGCTTTGACCAAAGACCTGTGGAGCCCTGACATGGCTCCTATGAGAATTCGATCCTGGACGCACTTCCATTGATTTATTGCTCTAGCTACCAAATTATCTGTTCATCAGAAATGATAAATCAAAACGCAGATACTTATAACAATTCCATTTCATTACAGGTATCTTTCGTCGTATTTGTCAAACGTGGCGCATCGCGAAAACGACCATCCCAGTGTTCTCGAGTATTTGGAGTCAGGTGGATTTGCCGTGCAGATAGGAAAAAGTAACCCTTTCGGAAAAATACCTGTGGATCAAGCTTGCGAAGAAACCGTCAACAGAGACACGAAAACTCCGGGAGGCACAATAGGATTCAGTCTAAGACCCCAAGCTGTCAGCAAGTATTACTTAGTAGCTGAGTATAGATGCATTTTTATGCGCAACTTAAAGGACATGCTTCAACTAAATACATTAAGCTGTCTACACAATGACCTCCAGAAGACCAGGATCTACTGAGACGAAAGTGATGTGAAGTCATTGCTATCAACGTTGGATAGTTGGATAAATCCATTTGCAATCGAAAAACACGATCTTGTTTGTTTATCGACCGGAAAGATGGCAACCGAACAGATCGAAAAAGATCTTGGCAATATTGATGAGAGAGCTTACCATTGTTTTAGTCAGCAGAGACTAGGATCGAATCCAACTAAGGAGAAGTTTTTCGACGCAATGAAAAAGGTAAATCCAAATGGAAGTCCAAAAGGGAACTACAAACGAAATCATA
>CALNXK010000645.1:0-75000 GCA_942486035.1 Porites lobata | reverse complement strand
TGAACCCCCTCCCCACCCGCCCTCCTCTCAAACCGCATTTGCCAAAAGAGGTCTTGGGATCGTTCGAGGTCAGTCATATAGTCGTGAACAAGACAAGGATCATTTGATTTAAGAAAATAAATATTTTCTTGTACATTAGGGCGTTTTGGCAACGTTTAGTGGTAAACTGGATGCGGAAAGGTAGGAATAGTGCTTCTAGCTTTGCTCATATTATGTAGACATCAATGAAGTTGTAACTTCTAGAGTGTTTACGCGACATTATCGTAGTACCATAACGAGTTCGAACTTGACAGGGACATGCAACAGTCACGTACTCAAACCTCAGCCAATTCTGAACGTGGTAGTAAGACCGGGCATAATACGCTTTACGAAGGGGCTAAGCTTATTTACCGAGACCCTCATTGGTACTCTTGTAGGGCGAAGGAGACAATTCACTTAAAACTCCACCCTGACAACATCAATAGCGACAGTGGAATTGAGATTCCAGAACCGTGGCAGCCCAACAATCAGACAACAGCTGCCGATTGATAGCACAGCAGACCGCAGTGGGAAAAATTTTTTCTTTAACAACGCTGACAATGCTTCAGATCAAAGCTCGCCAACATCGAGTTACACTAATCACTGGCAATCACAGTGTTATTAATACTCAAAGCTGAGCAAATCGAAACCATCTCCTGAATAACACAGCCACATATTTTTCCATCTTAGATATTTTATTCCTTATTCTATACAGTATAGTACTAAGATAAAGATAAACACACACTGACCCAAAATCAAGTCATGAACTCACTTTATTACTTTTACAAACAAAGCGTGTTTTTAATGTCATTAATAACGGAGTCAATTTGCATTGCTGCTTCGTCTTTTCTCACTACTTGTTCAGGACATTCCATTTCTGTTTGTTGGATACTAAAATTGTTCCTCTTGAGGGCATTAGGTCCGTCCTGTATAGCGCCCAAGATACGACTGTGAAGATCACCATCAAAACCATCTAGCTCAAATGAAGTGAGAAATGTAGTGGTTCAAGGCATCTTTGGTGGCTCACTGACGTATCGAGACGTACATTTCCCATAATTGACCAAGGTTTAGGTCGAGCATTGCACACACTTTCAACATTGTTCAGGACTGCATTGAGATCAATTTTTCCACCACATCTTCTCGGTAATATATCCAAGAATCGTCTTTATCCATCATAAGACACGAATGTTGTCTTTGATTTGGGTGCTGTATAGCACAGCCGTAAAAGCGATTCAGCTTTTCTTCTTGAATTAGTTCGTCAACCATATTGCTATAAGTCAGTTAGAACATATGGCCGATAAGACTTACTATCCTTTGTCGTTGAAAGTGTTCCTCTTCATCGACAGCAAGCAGAGGTGTATCTCTCAAATCTTAAACGATATTAGGCACCATCTTGCAATAAATTGACCAGTAATAGACAATTCGTGAGTGACACGCTTGGTTTGGGAGCGCTATTTTAAGTGTTTCGAAACAACAGAAAAAATGGCATGTAAAAATAAACCATGATATCATACCTAAATAATCACTTTTCTATTCATAGTTTATGATCTCAACATTTTTTTAATGACGACAATCCCTCTGGTATTCTGACGTCAGTTGTTCCTTGCCAGCTGAGAAAAACTATGACACTATCCTATCTTACTGAGATGCATGACGTCATCGCAATTAATTTATGCCACTAACAAAGCTAATTAAATTCACAAAAAAGGGTTAACAGTCCGGGCCATAACCATTTCTGTATACTCTATGACGTCATCGTCGGCTTCTGGTGCCGACTTCGAGGAAACTCATTTACTACTCTTATTTAGGCCTTCGCGGATTTAGTCCTCAGTTATATTCCATAAAACCTTGCGCAATTAAAGGCAAAGAATGACTAAATACAACAAGCGAATAGGTGATAGCTTCGGTTGTGACTGCAGAAAGAAATTCTGTAGAAAAGTCGAGAAAAGTGGCTTTCTGCGAGGGCGCAGATTAATGAGTCGCTTCTCTTAAGTTAACGTTTTCAGATTTGCAACAGTTTTTTTGGTTCTTACAAAAAATGTTTTCAGAAACTAGAATTAGAATAAGGTTGTTTGCGATTTGCCAAGATTCCTGTCGAGTGCCCAACTTTTAAGTTCGAGTGCTTGGACGTTGAAAGCCTAGTTATGGACGAACGTAGGCGCTGACTCCATTTGTTTAGAGCTGTCAGAGAATTGTGTAGTCCTTACGCTGGAACTGTTTGTGTTGCAAGGCGTTGCAAATTATTGTTATTTATTGAATTAAAAATCCAGTTAACATGGCCTGGTATTTCGTAGTTTTGAAAACTGCATTTATAATACCCAACTTGCATGTACGCCTGGATGTACGTTGGTATTTGTTGAGATTCCCGATGCAGGCAGCAATGAATGAACTGCACATCCAATTTCTCGTTACACTTTGTGACCCTTGTTGCCTTCGTGGACAAAAGCTGATGCGGAGCAGGGTAGTGCAGTGTCATGTTCTGATTATTCTCTTCCTAGCGGGTAGATTTAACAGTGGAGGATTCCAAACTTTCCAAACCGAACTAATCTTATCATTGAAGTTTGTCTCACATTTAGGGGTCATTTCTGGTGCTTTTTGTTTCTGACAGGAATTGACCTCTGATGAAATTCTGCTATGCTTCGTGACGCGTTGTTTTCAGGATGTTGAATGTTCAAGAATAGTGATTTACTGACCCGAATTAACATGGTAGAAAACAGTGGGTTCTGTTGGACTGAGCGACTTTTAACTCATAATGTAAAGTTTCATTGGTTCTGATTCTTTTCTTTTTAGCGGTTAGATTATGCTGGTTTCACGTTGAGGTCACGAGGCTGACCTATTTCCTGCAGCATTTCCTGGGGTTTTGATGCTTTAAACGCAGGGTTTGATCTCTGGTGCGATGCAGTTTCAGGGGCGGATCCAGGATTTTTTTTAGGAGGGGGTGCACTCGTCTCGTGCTCTATTTCAACACCAATAAACCACATAGTTTGTTTGTTTCTTTTTTTTTTTTTGCAGAATACCAGTTGTATTAGAAAACCGCAGGGGGGGGGGGGCGCACCCCCTGCACCCGCCCCCTAGATGCGCCCCTGAGTTTAGGCATTTTCTTTGGCTCCGCGGGTGGAAGACCACCATGTTCAAATTATGAATTTGAACTTAAAAGAATCCGCTTCACTCTTTCAGAGTGCGAGAATGTCAAGTCTTGTACGCTGAATGTTTCAAATAAATGAATTATTTTTATGCTGTCTTGCCGTGCAGTGTTTAGTCTTGAATTTTGTTTCAGTCGATTACCGCAAATGGCTGCATCGAAAAAATTGTTCAAAAAATTGTTTTCAGTATCTTTCGGCCAAGTCTAGTTTGGTAGCTTTGAACTCACCCAATCACAAGGCACGAAGCCGCATGCATCAAAGTGTTTTGAAGAAGTACCATAGAAGCATTTTCATTTTTAGCGGAGCTGCACGTGCGCTTCGGGTGCGCGGGCGGAGCCCCATACGGTGACCGTACACCGCCCGCCCGTCCGTCCGCACCATAGGGCCACCAATGTTCGATCTCACACTTTCTAGCTAGTTTGGGAGAACAGAAAAACTGATATTGCGCAATTATTATTGCACACATATTGCACATTAATGTTGTGATCAATTGACAGCTGTCAAAACAGGGTATCCGTTGACCAGTATCACCTGACAGTATCTCGGGCTCAGGTGTCGACCCATCAAGTTATCCACTGACAAGTTACCACTTTTAAAATGATCGCAGGCTCAAGTTTAATTGTTTTTAATTCATATGAAAAATGTTGTGTTTATGTGCTGCACAATTAAAATTTTGATTTCAAACCGACCTCGGACGAGAAAATTCAGGGTTGAAAAGTCTAAAGCAATTCGGGCCTTACTTGAGAGGCTTCCAGGAGCTGCATCTTGAATGGTAAGTCTGAGTAATTATTGTATTTGATGTTTCTTTCTTATATCTAATTTAATGAAGTCGAGCGTAGTTTATGCGGCTATTTAGTTTATGCACGTTTGTAAGATTTGAGACAATGATCTGACCGAGTATATATATCAGGTTTGATATAAGCTTACAGAACTTTAAAAAGCCTTTAAACATTTGCTCACCGCAAATAGAAAGAAAACGTTCCAAAGAATACTTAGTTATAATTCTGGCTGTAAAAGAAAGCTTTGAGCGATTTTCTTGGATCGAGTTCAGTCATCTTTGAAAAAAGCAAACACCGGGAAGCCGGCGTAAAACATAAACTTAAGCTTTAAGCTTGAAGAATCAGGATCTTTAGAGACCCTTAAATACTTGTCTTCGTGAATGAAAGTAGTTGTATCTGTATATGTTTCGCCAAATTATATTTCTTTTATTGATTGTCAGTAGTCTCTCTTGCATTTTTCTTCGCTGTGCCGTTTGATTTTGCCTCCACTACTCAACCGGTACACACAAGAAAACAATGTTCATATATGGGCGTGTGGGCCAGCCAAGCCACCGTGCCGTTTATTCAACATATATGCAGATATGTACAAATATCAAGTTATATCTATAAACGAAAGAACAGAAGCACCAAAGCCGGACACGAAAACCCCAAAAAACCAGCAGGTGGAAAAAACACGGGGAAAGTGTACCCCCGACCAAGGCAGTGGTGCAACCCTTGCGGTTTTAGGGTATGCTAGTGCCTAAACTATGAACATCAATAAACATACGAATAAAATAAAAGAGAGAAAAGCAACCTAACAGGGTGAAGGCTGACCGTAGAATGCCTCACCTTCCTAAGCACCACGAATTACAAACTCGAATTCCATGACTCACTGCGCACTAACACCCTCCCCAGACCTCTGATACGTGCCGGCAAAATAGTAATTTATGATAATACGGTGTAATCACAAATTACATTTTTCAGTCGTTCATGAACATCGCTTGCAGGAGTACTCAAAATGCCGCCCGTATCAAACGCTTTTGAAAATTACACATCGTTATAAAACCACTAAATAGAAGAGAAACACGAAAAATTCTTTATTATGTTGAAGCGTAACTCTATTAATGTTCATTCAAACACTCAACAGCTCGCAACTGGCTGGCCGTATAGGTGATTTTGGAATTTTTTTAGCGGTTTCGCTAAAAGCCCACGCTTGTTTCGATCGTCCTGATTATTGAATGAGTGCAATTTTTATTTCAAAATTGAGAAATACTACATTCTGTCCGAGGTCTGTATGATGAAAACAGCGCCTCATGGCACTGTTTCACCTCAGATGTGATGTATAAAAAGTATAAAAGGTTGGTTTACACGCCCCAGATTTGTTAGCAAGATTTTGTAAAGCAACTTGTCGAACGCAAAAAAATTGGGCCTGATTTGTTTTCCAAGAATTTGTTTTCGAGGCCTAATCTACTGTGATCAAGAGCCATTATGGCTCTTAAATGTGATCGAAGATGATTGGTGTATTCTTTGGGTGTACATATTAGGATACCAACTCGATGTAAGGTTCGTTCACTCTTAGACTGTTTGCAAATTATTTTTCTCTAAAATCACTTAGCCTTTCCCTCAAAAGTCACATGAATGTGCTGTAAAGTTAACTGATTTGGGGAACACAAGTTTATTGTTTGATTTAAATTTACAAATTTATTAATGGGAGCTTCGCTTTTAGCCCTGGCTAAATCTATATTTCACGTTAACTACCAGCATTTACAGCCTTTTTCTAGAGCTGAGAGTCGTATATTGGGAGGGTATAGGCTCGTTACGAGTTACGAGCTTCAATTGAGTAAGAGGTGAGTTTGATTTAAATTAGAGTTACCAAAAATGCCTTTTTTGTACGGAAAATGCGTTTTCACCGTTTTTTGGATTTTTAGTGCCGCGTTTTTATGATTGGTACGTGAAACTACGCCCCGGCAAGGGGAAACGAAACACTTCATGGGCGCATGTTATTGAGAGCACTGTTCACATGTTCTGTAACAGCAAAGTTCTTTGATCTTCTTCTTATTCAAACATAAAACTGTGTTTTTTTAGTTGCTCAGTAGATACCCTGAATCGTCTCTAGTTTTAAATGGTGTATCTTCATAGTTGATGACAAAAGAGAGTTAAACGGCCATTGTTCAGAAAACATGGACAGTGTGACAACTGTTCTTTTTCCCACGATTGCTAATGCATTTGTGACTGACTGGTAGCATTCCATCGTGTTCTGATTTTGCGGTTTCTAATACTAAATCAATATACCAATAAGGACTCTTTCATTGCGAGTGTATGTAAAATGAGGACACGGACGGTGGATGGCGGAAAATAATAAAAAAATAAATGAATAAGAGATAAATGAATAAATGTATAAGAAATATATATAATTAAGATAGATAAAAAAGAAGATAAATAAAATGTAAATATCAGTTTGACATTTCTGGATCGTCGAAGAGAAGATAGACAGAGTGGGCAGTTATGTGGTTTGCTCGAATGTCACTTCCAACTTTTGGTTGGGAAGAAAAGACTGTATAGTATGTCGTTTCAATTTGTCGAAGAGGATAGACACTAGAGATGCTACGCTGATATATTATCTGGCCGGGAGGTAAGTTAACTTCTTTATGTTTGCTGTTTTCTTCAACTTATCTGCACTGCTTTAGATCTCTTCCGGGTAAACTGGCTCCTGATAACAAACACACATCAAACAAAACTGACTTTAAAAGTGAAAAAGCGGGTTCGGCCTCTCGCCTAGATTCAAGCCTTTTTGAAGAGGGGTGAGAGAAGAGACTTAAGAGTGATTGTCTAAGAAAACCGGGGAAAATGTTAAAAATGCCAAGGGAAGGGGGTCAACAGAATAAGTTCATACTAACATCATAGATAGGCCTGGTGGAGTAATGGACAAATATACCAAACATTGTTCTTCACTGCTTTTGTATTAGAGATACGAGCATCACTTTCAGTTCGACACGCTCGGGCGCCATTTTTATAAACAAACTTTCACCATTTTTTGAAACTCACCGAACCCTCAAAATTTAACAGGCGAAGTTTATTTTTTGTACGTGATACAACACAACACAGAACTACTTTCTAAAACCATAAAATTTGTTAAGTAGCCACAGACAAGACTAAATTAAAATTTTCCTGTTTTATCTGGCCTAAACTCAGTGTCTGCATACGAGCCAGAAATCGGGCATTTTTAAATTGATCTACAGTGCACAACTAAAACGACAGAACAACTCTGACAGCCAAATTGATAGTCTACTATCATCCATGTAACCAAAACACTAACAATCTTTTTGGGCCATTGAAACAGGCAGAAATTTGGGAAATCACATTTGTAATAGTTTCCATACTTTTTGAAGCAAACAGGCCGATCCCTTCGTGTTTGTTTTAAGTTCTCTTCGTGAATTTTCTTTCATATTTCGCTGTTAAGTATGTTCAGCAGCTGGAGGACATATCAAAAAGCTCGAAATACTGCCTAGGTTACGTTTTTGAAGGGCAAAGAGTGCTGAACGATGGGATGAAACTAGAAAATAACAAAAGGAAGCCATCTTAAAAATTCAGCACTCAGGAGGGATTGGCAGTAGTAGCTGCCTTGTCCACAAGATGACGAATTACCAAATAGATAAAAAACAAACAAACAAACCGGCTTATCAGCGACCTACTAAAGTCCTATTTCTTCTTCATTTTTTACTTTTAGTTAAATTATGCTTCTTTCGTGTTGTAGTCTTTTTTTGCGAAGTGACGGGGTGTGGTGAACAGGTGACCAATTGGCATTACTTTACTCAGTCTTCATTTGCTCTTCATTGACTTCACTTTGAATAATCCAGTATAAGTCTTCACGTTTCTATGGACTCTTTATTGTATCACCTATCATTGCGCCAGTCTTACAATCACTGTCCATGTCCGAGGGTCCACTCGTCTCCTGTTAGTTCATGATGTACTTTTCATAATCCGGAATGTTTCGCCCGAAGGGTAACTCTTTCAAGCATCAGGTGTAACAAAGGGTAGGAAAATCGCAAGTTGAAGTATGTGAAAGGAGGGGAAAACTATTCATTAAGTATTTTAAAGGGCCTTTTATCAAAATGCCTCGAATAAACGCGCCTTATGACAATATTATTAACATTTAAATTCAGTTAAAGCTTACACGATAATGACTGGAAGACCTCCTTTCTTACCGATTTATTCTCCTCAAGCAGATATGTGAAAAGGGTACAATTTTTCAATGGAAGTTACACGAAAGTGGTACCTTTTGTCCAAAAAGTTATATTTATAACGATAAGGGATTGGACCTCGGGGTGAAGCCTCTCCGAACAAAGCTTTATTGAGTAGCCTTCCCCCCCTTCTCCCTAGAGCTTTCCACGAGTTATTAATATTGATGTGTAATCTTTACTCATACATTTTTTTGGTTTTAATTGTGGTTTATGGGCTCCTGATTGCAGACGGAGTTATCTAACAAGGCTAATTACGCTGCGAAATGGCACAAAAACGCTTAGAAATCTTACCTTTGTTGTACGATTTGCATATTTTTATAGAGCAACAAAAAGGAAGGTTTTGCTTTTTTGAGCAACTTTTGTCAGAAAAAGCAACGTTTACTCTTTTTTTAGCAACTTTTAAGCACTTGTTGAGAAAAAAAGGCGAAACTTTTTAGGAAATCTCGAGCAACTTGTGTGCCCAGGGGGATAAAACGTACTGCCTTCTGTGTTCCACCTCCTATATTGACATATGTAACATATTGCAACCTATGCGTAGCTAAATCAGGCTTGGTACGTAACTATTTTAATATATAGATTTAGCCACGGCTAAAAGCGAAGCTCTCGATAATGTTTATAGTTTGTTCAAAAAACATTTAAAAGCGTGTAATGCTAAGCGGCGAAGGCATGCAACGCCGGAAAACGGTTTAAAAGCAACAATAGGTCTAATTAGCGAAAACAACTTTGCACTTGCAGAACACTTTTATTTTGTACATTTCTTTGCCGTTGTTTTGCACGACTACAACGTGAAACTTCCAGAAAATTCTTAGTTATACGCTTTATGGAGGAAATGTTGTACGTGTTCCCGTTCACTTTTTTTCACTGCCGCTCATTTTCACCTTGCATTGGTGGCCGCTAGCATTTCTCATTTTGTCACCGCCGCTACAAAATTTTCATGTTGTTCTTCCAACAAAAAAATGTCTCCTTTGTTTTTTATCTCTCGCTCTAAATCAATGTTGCCCTTTTTCTCGTTGAACTTTGCTGGCCTCCCGACCACTTTCTCTTTTTCTCTGTCTTTCTCTTGCTCTATATTCCAAATTTGTGGACATGACAATTTATCTAAGCTTAATACTTTAGACAACACGGATACAGAAACAATTTCCGCTTTCCGTTTTCGCCTTTATTGACCTTTTGTTGTCTCTGCATTACCAGAGGCGGGTGGCTATGCGATTTCCCGCCAAAATAACCTCGAGTTGCATTTGGGTTACCATACCTGTTGATTGAGTTATTTTACATTGGTATGCCTGTGGTGCGGACGGACGGTCTCTCGGTGTACGGTCACGTGATTACCAAATTTTCTCGGATGGGTAAATTACCTCATTTTCTTACCCATGGTGCTCCGCTGGCGCGCTTCGCGCGCGATAGCTTCGCTATGAATTGAACTTTCAGATCATATCCAACGCCCAATTTTGTAATTACGTGTATAACATGAATACTGAAGAAAGGTTCAGTTATCCTCTACCAGAAGCCATATAAACAAATCGGGGTAAGAGACCGTAACTGGATACCTTTTCCATAGATGGGGTTGGCTTCATCGAAATATACATCATAGCCATTAAATGAGCTATTTTTAGCACAGTTTTTGCCATCTCGTGTGATTCGCGGGCGCATTTTTTGCAAGAGCGTCGTGCAAAGGATTAACAAACGAAATGGCGTCGGAAATTACCTCCGTAGGAGATGAGTAAATTCCATTTCTGTCATCATTGCCTCCTCTGAATTTAAGGCAAGACCTCGACAATAACTCTAAATGTGAGGACTGTAAATGCGATTCTGCTTATGTTTAACACCGTAGTGAGAATGTTTTTGAAAAATCCAGTGACGAAGAGATGTCGGAGATGTCACTTTTCTTCACGGCGACACCAGTAAACAAAAAAGGAACCCAGTACCTGTAAACTTCCAACTGTAGGACTTCTATCGATGATCAATACGATGGAAAAGGTACCATCTGATGGAGTTAAAACGTTAGGCTGTTTAAAACAGGATCCATAATAAAGGAGGGGGATCATAAGGGCTTATTACACAGGGCCGGAGAGGGAGGGGGTGGCTTATAAATGGGGGTCGAGGGACGCCTTATAAGCGAAAGTTTACGGCATGGTTTTTGTGAGCTCCAGTGTACCGATTATTTTTCCGGGTTGAAACCTTAAGCGGCCGGAAGGCGGAGCACTAACAAAGAGGTACAAGGGCATTATTTGGAGTAACATAATCTATGACTTTTTACGACTAATAGACCCTTCTATAACCACAGTTCGTAAGTATATTTTTAGCTGTTAGAACATAGAATTTTCTTGTATTTTTCCCGCTTCGGCAAGACTGCAAATGTCGTGGCAATCGTAATTGATAAAATGACGCAAATTTGCTTGAATTGTATACCCAGAATTGCTACATTCTTAGCTTTTGCTCGTTGTCCCAAGTCTCCATTGCCTACATTTTCAGCTTCTTCAACCAGGAGTTCCCAACAGCCTTCCTGTGATATTGGGGGCTGCATTTCGTTAACATAACTGTTTATTTGTTTTGCTGTTTCGAGAAGTTTTCCTGGACTATCCGGTTTCTTCACAAAACACACTGAGTTTGGTCTAAACTGTAAAAAGAAATATGACGTGTTCCCTTTGATTCAGAGAAGCTCTCTCAGTTCTCTCGTTGACAGCGTTGTCACAGGAAAAAATTAGATGTAGAAGATTTAGATCTTTCTTACATAAGTTATACTTCCTCAGAGATATATGCTGATTTATCGGTGTATTTTTGGCGGAAATACACCAGGAATTTGAGTTGTCGAAGCAAAGATCGGAACTCGAGTTAACACTCAGACCTTTTACAAATTTTTCAACGGTCAAAAACGTGCACGGATCCGCCTTTCCTTTACATGCGAGCCGCGGAACCGTGAAGTTTTTGAGCTGCAAACAGTACTGCAATCTGTAAGAGAATTGCACGTTCCCTCCATACGGGTTGCACTGGTAAAAAATTCGTCTGGATCTGTGGCGTTTATCTTGTGTGGACCGTGCAAGGAGCATTCTTAAAAAGAAGTGAGCAGGAAAAACAGTTAGGGGAAGTGGTACGGAGTGAGAGCCGTAGAAACTCCTATAATCAATGGTACTTTTCAACAAAAGCTCTTTCGGGATCTTTCCGGTATACCAGATTCTGGCGTGGTAAACCCTATGAATGGTTTATTTTGATAGCTCTTGTCAACATTCGAAGGTCTATTACCTAAATTGGAAATGAGAAGTGACAGCGATGAGATCATCAGTCAGAAGACTTACTTTCAAAAAAGTACTTCTTCCGCTGGCTCGCTTGACCACTTTGCGTCCTAAAAAGCCTGCTCCACACGCTGTTTCAACTATTAGTTATTACAAAGTTTGCAGCCAGCAATGTTAGCGCGCACGCTTAGAAACTCGTGAGATTAGCAAGTCTAGCTAGCTCGCATGAGAGCGAACTTAAGTGATTCATAAAGAGACAAAATTGAAATATTATCTACATTCAAGGGACACCTCAAAATGAGGAGCAAATGAAGCAATGCTAGTTAGTCACCAATAGGCCATTTCCGAGTTCCCACGGACCTTTGTTTCAAAACGAGGGTAAGTGGTCAGCCTTTCATATGGAAATCAAAAATTCAAAAATGAGAAAAAGAAATTCAAAAATGCCCGATTTTTGGCTCGTTTGCAGACACCGAGTTTAGGCCAGATAAAACAGGAAAATTTTAGTCTTGCCCGTGGCTACTTCAAAAATTTTATGGTTTTAGAAAGTAGTTATGTGATGTGTTGTAAACTTCGCTCGTTAAATTTTGAGGGCTCTGTGAGTTTCAGAAAATGGTGAAAATTTGCCCATAAAAATGGCGTCCGAGGGTGTCGAATAAAGTGATGCTCGTATCTCTAATAAAAGAGCAGTGAAGAACCTATGTTTGGTATATTTGTCCATTACTCCACCAGACCTATCTATGATGTTAGTGTGAACTTATTCTGTTGACCCCCTTCCGTTGACATTTTTAACATTTTGCCCGATGTTCTCTCACAACCACTCTTAAAAAAAGACAAAATAAATATGGTTAGCCTATATACTTTAAGGGATTGTTTAGGTCTCAGCTTTCAAGGGATGTACATTTATTTAGTTATTATTATTATTATTATTATTATTATTATTAAGTGAAGCACTGTTAAAAGGTCTTTTTACGAGTATTGAATAAAGATTTTATTGTTATTATTATTATTATTATTATTATTATTATTATTATTATTATCATTATTATTTTTCATTCAATTTAGTCTCACTTAACAGGAGCTGAAATCCAGAAGAGAGCGGCCTCGACAATTGCCCGTGTATAGATACTATTTATTTTACTGAAAATGCTTTAAAAAAATATAAAATTTCACAGAAAAAGGGGTGGCCGCGGTGCACTCTCGGCCAACTCCCAAATTCGCCCATGCTTAGGGTGTTCAGAACTGACGGAAAGCCAATTATTCTTACACACAAAGGTTTCGCTTACAATTGTGTGTGAAAAGAAATACCTAAATAAAAATTTACAAATACCTTTGCTGCAAGTGTGATCTTCTTTATAAGGGGTCACTGAATAAATCCTGAGCCTGGCCTGAGCTATGTCCAGGTTGTTTTCCTCAATAGGGTTTAATTCTAATTTTCCGACGAGAATCCCCAACATATTGATATGGAAGTCCTACCCTACAACATCCTTCCCCCACAGTGGGTGAACAGAGAGTAAAATAAACAAATCTGACACAAGGTTAGTCATTTTTGTTTTGAAGTTTTTCCAAAGACAAAAATTAAAACGTATTTTCTTTTTTTTTTTTCAAACAGTTTCTCATGATCATTGTCGAGGCTGAGCTTTCTTGCGAGCATGCATGCAACATACCGTACGTGCTTTCTGAAACCAAGAAGAATGCTAAGTATCTTTTCCAATCCTGAGAAAATTTGATCAGCAATGGCACGTTTGCTACTCCGACTGAACAAGACCACGAAACTGTTTTTTTTTTTGGTTAAGAGGTGAGGAAAACCTGATAAATTCAGTTGTATATTGTAAAAAGAAACATTCGAATATGTCAATGTTTGTACGGAACAAGGTATCAGTCTTTAACACTCTTTCCCGTTCATTTTCAGCGGAGAGGAAAAAGATGAGTAGCAAGGCTCGCATAAGGTGTTCAGCACGCAGACGATTTCTGCCACAATTGGAGATAAACATATAAATTATTCAAGTAAATCATTCTATAATTCTGTAGCTGTTCAAGTTGTGCGTGATGTATTAGTCCCAAAGATTGATTGCCTAGTTAGTTTGAAGAAACAAACTCGAAGCGTGATGCCCACGAGCAGTCGCCAGGGGAGAACTCTTTAGCCCGCATCGTGGCTCGATCCAAGTAGCTCTTGGGTCTTTTAAATTAAATCAAAAATGAAAAAAAAGTAACTAAATAAATGTACATCCCTTGAAAGCTGAGACTTAAACAATCCCTTAAAGTTAAGCTAACTGTGTATATTTTGTCCTTTTTCCCGGGGAGGTACTCCTTGGAATTCTTGGTGGAGATGTGCCGCTCGGTTCTCCAAATCCTAACCCTATTTCAGGCCAAAAAATGTCATTTTTCACACCTGTTTTAGACCTGGCCTCTAATAAATTACGTCATCATTATCATCATTACTCAATAGATTAGAACGGCAACAAAAAGGATTTCTTAAAATCCATTTCTAATTCGCTTATTTCTTTTTCTTTCTTATTCGTTTGGAATTGAAGCAATAAATACGTTCATACACTCCCGTAGTTTCCTCGAGAACTACACCCGGTTCCAGACCAAACTGGGCAAAGTCTAGACCCGTTTTCAGACCAAAACGGCGCAAAACCCCTACCCTTTGGAGCGGCACGTACCTGTATGGCTTATATAAGGCAGTACCCCCCGGGTTGTTTTTAAAGCTCTGTCTCCTCACCCCTCTTCGAAAAGGCTTGAATCTAGGCAAGAGGCCAAACCCGCTCTTGCACCCTTAAAAGTTTTGTTTGTGCGTTTGTTATATAATCGGAGACAGTTGACCCGGGAGAGATCTAAAGCAGTGGGCTGTGGCAAAGAGCAAATGTATAAAAAAAATAAAGGTACTGCAAAAATTAACTTACCTCTCGGCCAAGCGTGGCTTCTTTTGCCCATTCTCTTCGACATCACGGCGGGGACTTTAAATATCGCAAAAGAATTTCGCAAACAGAAACAACGAAGACTACACATCTTTTCTTACGAGCCACGAGTTGGAAGTGACATTCTAGCAAACTACAAAACTGCCTACTCTGTTTATCTTCTCTGTTCTCTGTTTATCTTTTATTTATTTTCCTTATTTATCTATCTCTTATATATTTATCTTATACATTTATATATTTATTTATTTATTTTTATTCATTTATTTATTATTTCACGCCTTCTGCCATCCGCCTTCCGCCATCCGCCACCCGCCGTCCACATCCGCCGTCCGTTTCCACGTCTTACAGACACCCTTTCAATGTAAAGTCAGGTGCTCTCTGCTTTTCAAAGCAACATTGTTACTGGCAGGATCGGCTTAAAATTCAAGGGTTTTTTGTTCTCGTGGTGGCCATGGATCCAAAGATGAATATATAAGGACAACAAGAGGACCGGAAAAAAAGCAATAGGGTTAGATTGGCAAAACAACGATTTTGCACGTGCATCTCGCATTTTTTCTTGCCGTCATTGCACGACCGCGAAGCAAAACTGCCTAGCTTCTCCTTTTCAGGAGGATGTCGAGGACGTGAACGCCATACAACCATTTTTTTATCTTTTCTTTTTTAAACTTAGATACAGTCCACTAGCGGACATTTGACAAATTGGAAGACATGGAATTATAGCGATGAATTTTGAAACAGCATGATTTCACTTTTTAAGAGACGTTTTCGCGAACTTACGCAACAGGACGAGAGGAGAGACGGCAAACCTTGTGTGACAAGCGTGACATTAATAGTTTTGTTTGAAACTTCGCCTTCCTTTAAACAGATCTTTTAGTAAATGACCAGAAAACATTAACGTGAATTGAAGATCACGACGAAGCACACAAGTAATAGCCTCGTCACGTTTGCCACATAAAAGCGTTACAGCACGTTTTGCCGTCCTCTCCTTTCCGCCGTAAGCAACAGGGAGTGTAGGTAAATGTCGTGGGTAGTGGGCCGGTCGAGGGTCGTGGGTGTGGGGCGTGGGTGTGGGCTAATCTCGTGGGTAAAAAAAAAAAAGTTTTCCAAAGAAATAAAAATTAAAAAAATTAAATAGCAAAAAATTGTAAAATTTGTTGTGAGGTGGTTACCTTTAGTTTTGATTTTCAATGTTGCTATTTTTAGGATTTTGCTAGCTTTATGATGAACAGTTTATAGACTTTTATAGACTTAGAAACTTAAAGATTCAATCTATTTTCCCATATGATTAGTTCCTGAGTTTTTGTCTAGTGTTATCCATTTGAAGTGTTTGTTAAACTAAGGTTTGGTTCTTTGAAGTAGGCTTGTTTGGCGAGTACAGCTGACCTTAGGTTTTACCCACAGTCGAGTGCCTGTTTAGTATGTTTTGTCCTTCTGGGAAGTTTCACTGTTAGCATTTAATTGGTTCCTTGGTATTTGTCGGTTGCGGCTGTGTAGGCTTATCTTACTGTAGCAAAGCTGTTGCGATATAGGCGATAAGGTATTCAATAGAAACTCTTCCGGTCAGCTAACTCAAAACAAGTCTACAATTTACTTATTTAATTCGCTGTGTAAGCTAGTAGAGTTAGTTGAGTAGTAGAGTTGTTGTCAGAAGCTTTTGAAGAATAAACCGCTGTCTAAAGAGAAAGAACAGAGTCTTGGTCCTCTCGTTAAAAAGCCAAGCGAGCTACACAAGCCCCAACAAATTCATGAACCGAAAATCTTCGCGTACATACCAGGAGTCCTATTCCCCTTCTCCGCGGTCAGGAAAGCAAATAAGCGAATCCTTTAGTACAAACGGACTGCAAAAAGACTAAAAAGGCATTTAGGCGAAGAATAAGAAACTCTGTACACTATGTAATCCTAAAGCTGGCTAAAGAAAAACTGGTGACTGAACTACTTTTTCTCAAAGATGCCAACATTCGTGATAAAAACGCCCTCAGTCATAATCGTTACAGCAAAGATTTTGTACACAAAACAAAACAATTTAAAAAAGAATCGAGAACATTATATTTCCTTACGGCAATAAAATTTATATACAGTCTCGCCTTAACTTGAAAGGTTGAGCGTGAAGGTGGTTCCTTCGTAAGGTAAGAGACCCAAACCTTCTTTAAGAAAGACGACGTCTGTCCAAAAATATGAAATAGCTCAAAATTCTCCTTTTTGCTCGTCACTTCCCCTCCTGTTTCCCACGTACGGTGATCGCATTCCATCGTGTTAATAAAAAATCTCCGCTGATAATTAGAATTGTAGATCGAATAAATTAAAGATTAATATCGTCTCACACTTTCTGCAAATTGCACGTTTCGACATCTTTTACGTCTGGTTCGTTTATTTCGCGGCGATCGCTCAGGTATGGATACAGGCGTCATCGGTAACATGTCTTTTATACAGTGAGGTTGTTAAAGGGGGCCCAAGTCCCACGTGGCTAAGGAAATATTAGGAAGAGGACGAAAAGGAAGCCGTGAAAAGGGCAATCAAGGAGTCGGAGATTCTCGTTACATAAATATTTTACAACATTTTTCTATGTTTTTCAATTACTTTATCATATTTTCTATTCTATTTTTACCCACGACATTTACTCACACCCACGACCAACACCCATACGACCTCTATCCACTACCCACGACATTTAGCTACACTCAGTTACAATTTGGTCATTTCACGCCGTAGTTGAGCAGGGAAAGCAACAGAGAAATGTACATGACCTTCTTGCCGTCGCTGTCGTAGTTTCGTAAGGTCCCTATCACCGTGCGATGAAGGCAAAAAGAATCTACCAAAATGTGTGTGTTGCACGTTTAGCGTTAACTATGTGCATTGGCAGTTTTATCAAGTTCCTTTATTGTTATGTCCAATCTCCGTAGTCCGCAATTCACCATGACACACACAAAAAAGTACATAACACAAAACAAAGTAGCGCGAGGCGTGGCGTTATAAAATGTAGATTGGGGAAGTCTTTCGGAGATAAGTGACGAACAGGCTGTTTTGTTAAGATGCTCCAGCCTTCTTCAGAATTCATTATTGAAACCGTAAGAAACTTGATGTAGCATGTATTAGGGGAATGATCTCTGCTGTAGTCCTTCGATCTTGCTCGTGAATCGAGACGAAAATGATGACAGGATTCAAGCGATGGTAATTATAGGTTCTCTTAGCATTGAAATAATTTGCTCAATATTAAAAACTTTTTCCAGACGTTCAGAATGTGGTCCAGGGTGTCGATTCCAAGGCAGGGGAAGGGGATGTGGCTTCTACAGCCTTTCCCTTATGTAGAATCGAAAAAAAGGCGTCGCATTGAATTTACGCACTTGATAATTGTAAAGGTGGATTTCCACTGGCACGTAATTTTTACGTGCGAACACACGTTAATTTTACGTACGTAAATAAAATAGAGGCAATGTATGGGGCGAGGAAAAACATGTCAACGTAAAAGTCGAACCTCGCTCAACTTTCAGGTTTACGTGGGTTTTTCATACATTGCTTCTATTTCATTTACGTGCTTATCTGCATTCAGAGAGTTTAAAAACTAAAAAAAAAAAAATCAAATTAGTAGCACCGAAACCGGTAACTCAAACCTAACTCAACGTTAAGTCATACTCAACTCTAACTCAACTCAGACTCGTAACTCAATCGTTATCCTATCTCTGTTGGGAGCTACGTTCGACAAACGTGTTATTTAAGATATAGAAGTATTTCTACGATGAATGTGAGTTTATTGTAGCCTTTAGAGGACAGTCTCTCCTTTCGTAAAACAGTACATCGAACACAAGATGGCGGCCGAATGTTGATGATTCAAGTGTAAAATTTTCCAATCAGAGGTTGGTATTCACGCATCTGACTTGTTGCAAGGCAGGTTTGAACGTGGGTGATAAGCCGCGTAACCTCACCTTCCAACTCACTTTGCAGCATAATGTTACCAAACAACTCGCAAGATTTTGCTGCCAGTGTTTAAGAGACATCCTCTTTTGCATGACTTTTCAAGCATATTAAGCTGTACTTTTTTGCTTTAAAAAACGTTCAACTCAAATGAAAGGGAAAAACTCTAATGGAGCCTTCTTCATTCATAAGACCTAAAGACCTGAATAATCTGGGAGTGAAAGATTTCAAGGCATCTTCTCATTCATTGTTATAAAAGTGGCGAAATGTTATTAAGGAAGTAAGTAACTCGAGAATTGCGGCGTTTTGTATGCTAGGGGTCTCAACGTGAAAGTGAGTGCTGGCGTTGCCATGGCGGTGACGACAACCAGAAAGTCAAAAAAGTTGAATAGGAAAAAAAGCAACTCATCACTCTTAACTTTTTGTACATTTCTTTCCTGTCACATACGACTACATCAGAGAAATGCCTAATTTCACGTTTTATGGAGGACGTCGCTTTATGAAGCGACAGCTCAATTTTCTTCCTCTTTCTTTTTAAGCAATCAAAGGACAGTGGGTGAAAGACACTCTTTATTAATGTGCCGTAGATTAAAGGAAATCATTAAATGTTTTTACCTAGTCCTCAACCATCAAGTAATAAGGGTTGCAACTCTCAGTTACCAGTTAAGTTGGATTATGTTCTGTAACCGGTATCGTTTCACCCTGTATCGTGCTCAAAGGAAAAGTGAACATGTATTTCATTTTTTTTTCTTTTTTTTTTTTTCACAAGGAGTGTATCGATGACAGATTTGAAAATATCCCAGGTGGGATATTTCCCAGGTATTCAGATCCTTTTAAGAGATTCATATAAAATAATACTCTAGACAAGGAAATCCACGATTTACTTACAAGTAGCGTAGCGATGACAGATTTGAAAATATCCCAGGCGGAAGCTTATCGATATTGTTGTTCTCCAAATACCTACAGAAAGTAAAAGGTATTAATGAGTTAAATTTGTGAATAATTCTACGATAGCGGATGGACAACTACCAACATTCAAGGGAAAAACGATAAAACTATCTTTAAACGGATAAACTTTGACAATTCGCTGTAAACGGTTAAGTTTCGAACTCTTCTCGTACTTCGTTTTAATTTATCTGATTTAGTCAGATTTGTAAAGGTACGGTAAAACTGGGAACTAAAAATGTGCAACTTGATTTGTAACGTTAATTGCTGCGAAACGAGTTCAATAGCGGTTCTGCGCGTTTCACCACAAACGAAATAGACCTGCACGTCTTGCAACAGATCAGGTAGTCGCAGGTTGAGAAAATATTGTGTAGCGAGTAGTTCCACTGCTTTGCAACAAAATCTATACAGTTTGCTCGTTTTACCGGCCCTTTGCAAACGTTTCTGGCAAGTGACGTATTTAGCGTGATTCCCTTGTAAAGTTATTCAACCGGAAGTTTAATAATTATTCACGCAACTGTCTCGTTGCAAGACAGGTTTGAACGTGGGTGATAAACCGTACAAATTCACTTTCCAACTAATTTTGCAGCATAATATTGCCTAACAACTCGCACGTTTTTGTTGCCCGTTTAAGCCGTTGAGACAGCGTCTTTTGCATGACTACTTTTTTTGCTTTAAAAAACGTTGAACTGAACTAAACGGAAAATCTTTAATGCGCTTTCTTCAGCCATACGACCTGAAGTAGGAGGTGGGCGCTGTGGACACTTTTTTGGAGGCCTAAGCATGTCATGCATACTTTTTGTTTCTTCCGCTGAAAAGACCAAAGAAGGTTGATAACTTATTTAACATTTTTGTATCAATATGCTATCCTCTTAAATTAGATAGAAAACCAAAACAAGAAACAGAACTATGAATCACACTTCATTCATAAGCCCCCGGTTATTTTACAACAACGCTACATGTACATAGAGGGAATAAGTGACGTAATAGCATGTCACGCAACATTAATATTTCACATCCTCCCCAATATGAAAAAAGAACAAAACAAACCTAAAGCTATTTTTTATCAAATCCGAATAAATCACAAAAAGGAAAAAGGCTAAATCATGCACGGTAGCAAGCTCAATGTCAATTATACAAAGGCACAATGTTCAAGAACAAGTGTTCGCATGCGTAACATGAAGAAAAATCTCTTTTAAGCGTTCAAGAGCCTATATTCACTGGAAACAACCTCAGGTCGTCAATAACCTATACTCAAATGCCAATAGTAGGCTTAAAATTCAATGTTCAGTGGCAAGTCTTCAAGTCACATAGTCCCTTGAAGTGGCCTGGTGTTTTCACAATTCGCCCCGAATGGGTTCTGGTCATCCCAACAAGGTCTTGCTCCAGTGTGTCCTTGCAGGGCTCGATGCATGGGGCTTCCTCAGTGGCAAACGATTCCTCCAGATGTACTCGGTCACCGGTGTCATCAGGATAACTTGATACTTTAGGTGATTCCTCGAAGGTCAGCTTAGGGGGCGGCTCATTCGTTCGTTTGAAATGGACCGTGTTAAGTCTGCGTAAGAGGAGCCGTCCGCTGTCTCCACTTCATATGACCTCTCATCAAGTCTTTCCACGATCATCCCTTTCTTCCATTCCTTTTGCCCCTGAATAAATGGTTTTATTCTCGCAGTGTCTCCCGCTCCTAAGGTGGGTAAGTCATGAGCACTGGTATTGTAGGAAAGATCTCGCCTTTTTTGCATCTCTCAGCTTCTCTCTCTCTCCTGACTTATATTCAGGTTCCTTGGCTCCAGCAGATTGCCGGTTGTGGGAAGAAGAGTCCTCGTCCTCCTGTTTCTGAGTCTCTGGACTGGACTGCTCTTAACGCCTTGTGATGGAATATTGCGCTCGGCAAGAAACCCCAAGTAGAAATCGTCACCGCCTTCAGTAGTCTTGCGGAGGAGAAGTTTGGCAGACTTGACAGCTACTTCCACTTTCAGACCATTTGCCTTCCTATTGTAGGGGGATGTTGGTGTGTTTTTGATGTCCCAGGCCCTTGTAAATTTCTGAAATGCTGCCGCAACGAATTGAGGACCATATTCGCTTACAAGTTCGCAGGGACGGCCATGTCTTGCAAAATCGTATCATTGTTGTTTGTCTTAAATTTAGATTTCATTTCGGGTGCTTTTTGTTTCTGACAGGAATTGACCTCTGATGACTCTGATAAATTCCTGCTATGCTTTGCCACGGGATTTACTGACCCGAATTAACATGGTAAAAACGGTGGTTTCTGTAGGACTGAGAGACTTTTAACTTGTACTGTAAAATGTCATTGGTTCTTATTCTTTTCTTTCTAGCGGGTATATTATGCTGTGCACCAAATTGGGACTTCAAGAAGCTGACCTCTTTCCTGCAGAATTTCCTGGGATTTTGTTGCTTTAAATGCAGGATTTGATCTCTGGTGAGATGCAGTTTAAGCACTTTCTTTGGCTCCGCGGGTGGAAGACCACGACGTTCAAATGATGAATTTGCCGTGGAAAGAATCCACTGTTGAAATTCAAAACAACCAAACGACACTGAGAGACTTCTTAAGGGGTCTTGAACTGTGCTAATTGTCCATTTATAAGTCATTAGTTCCTCTTAAGTCCAGGACCTAAACTCCTACCGACCTCTACGTTAATGGCTTCTTTTTTCCTGCGGTAGTTTTTCATCAAAATCTGGCAAGAATATCTTTTGATTATAGGACCGATCAAACACTGTTTTACTTATAGACATAACACGCATAAGACTGCTAGAACAAGTCTTAAAAGAACAATTTTAAAGATTTTTTTCCGCTCCAATTTCTTTCTTTCTTTCTTTTTTTTCTTTCATAATATAGCGAGAAATCGATAATGTTATTTTGGAAATTATTATGCCTTATGTTCAAACCGTAGAGAAGCATTGTCATGAAATGTCTCCAATGTGTTAAGGATAATTGATCCACTCTTGTTAATCAGCGTTCCCGAACTAAGAGAGGTCTTTGGATCCTTTTTGGTGAGTAATAGGAAATAATAAACAAAGAAATGCGTCGTTTTTTTCACAATCTCTGCAAGGAAATGAGATTTGATGAAGACCCTTACGGGGGCTTCTTAAGCTCGTTGCCGCTCAAATCCCTGCAGAAAAACACATGAAAATCATTTTCGACCACCAGTTTTTAAATCCTATTCGCATCAGTACCCTTTACAATAAAACAGGTGGGTAGACTATTCTGAAAATTACGTGTTTCATCATTGATTAGCAGAAGTTCATCAAATGTTTTATTGAACATGCACTTTGAGCAACACTTAGTACATGCAAGAATGTGTTTCTTTCCTTTTCTTATCCCTTTCGCTCAAATACAAAAAAAGCATCAATCGAGCACTTTGCTTTATTTCAATACTGTAGTTTCAATAAGTTAAAAACTTCCTTCCATGAACGCCGTTTCTAAATGTAAATAGAAACTGTAAGAACAAGATTTAAAAGTCTAAAAGAAAACGCCCAACAATTACGTTAACAAATCTCTATCTACAATCATCGTCAAAAATATTGGGAAGGTTACCAATTTTCACCTTTTTTGTACTTGTTCCCCCCGCCCCTGGATCAATGTTGGACAAAACTAAATTGTTTTTGTGCGTAATTGTTGTTACATGTCCCAACATTGAATAGGGGGCGCGGGGGGTATTCAGGAGAAGAACAAATAATCGTTTTTGAACATAGACATAAGGCATATGAAATGGAGCAATAATGTTGTTAAGTTATTCCACCTTCTCAACTACTTTTGTCCGTGATTGTCTTGAAATTCTGGGTGTGGTCATGAAGAAACAAAAGTCGACGACTTTCTATAGTAAAGCACCTCTTTAAAAGAGACACAGAATTGGTACTCTCGTGAAAAGTAAGAGTTACTGTGCGTTGTTTTTATCATTTCAGGCGAAATAAAATGGCTAATACAATTAGGTTTTGATTATTATTTTTTGGAACATAAGGGCATGCATTGTTATGATTATGTTTGTGTCGGGACAGCTTCAATGAGTGATATCTGTAAAGTATTTCACGTGTTTAAAGTTCTGTTGTCATTTATGCGAAGGGGAGGAGTCGAAATTGTTTTGTAATGCGAAAGATAGTTTGTTTTGGTCTGTTTGAAAGGTCTACGGACAACGATAACAACCCTGAAAATGGCAGAGGTAAATGATACTTTGCGAAACCGTGAGCAGCGACTTGTGTATCTTGTGACATATAGCAGAGCCGATGTAGAAAAAGTTGTGACAAGAGAAGCATTTGCCGAAAAGGCCTCACTAGGGTGGATGGAAATGACGGGTGTTAAGGTTGTGCAGTGGGTTGCAGCGCGAGAATTACACGCTGATGCAGGTGTTTCAGAGAGCAATTCCCATTATCACATGGCAATGAAACTGGAAAAACGTGCTCGCTGGCTGAAGGTACGCCAATTCTTAGACGACCGCTACGGCATAAGGGTGAACTTTAGCGCCGTACACAACACATACTACTCTGCGTACAAATACACCACAAAGAAAGATAACTTCTGTGTTCACTCAGAGGGTCACCTAGACCTAAGCAATGCGCGTCCACCGAGAACTGAGAAGGCAATCTCAGGAAAGAAGAGAAAAGCAGTTGGCCGTACTGGGGGTAAGAAAACGAAACGAAAGCGTGGTCTTTCAGTGTACGAGGTTGCCCATGCAGTTTATCCAGGCTAAGAACGTAAAATCACGGCTACAGCTTCTGTCTATAGCAGCTTCACAAAATCGGGAAGGGAAGACAGAGCTGGCGGAATTTATGTGTAACAGGGGCGGAAAAGCAGTAGATGAGTGTCTGGCTATCGCGCAGGAGTTGGCAACTGCGGAAGCGAAGTATGAAAGGTCACAGAAGACTCGCATGCAACTTCTACACGAAAGCTACTCTGCCGAATGCGTTGCCAACCGTGAGGGGAAGTGGCTAGAGGCGGCAGTTAACCTCCTGAATAGAAATGAAATCAGCGTCAGTGTTTTCGCCCAAGCTGTCTTGACGTTGCTGGAAAAAAGGAAGAGGAAAGTACAGAAACCTGTTTATACATGGAGTTGCCAATTGCGGGAAAGTTTCGTGCTCGCCCCATTGAAAAGCATTTATGGCACTTTTTGTAATCCCGCCACTGGAACTTTTGCCTGTGTTGGTGCAGAAGAGGCGGAAATTATTATGTTGAATGATTTTCGGTGGAAACCCTCCATAATAGCGTGGGCTGACATGCTCCTGTTGCTAGAGGGAGATATAGTGCATTTACCAGCTCCCAAAAATTTTTCGAAACGGGACATTGAGCTTAGCAACGATACCCTTATCTTCGCAACATCAGACGCGCCAATTGTTTACATAAAGGGGGGAAGTGTTTGCCACGCAAACACTGAAATGATGAATGTAAGCGGGAGATTGTTCCACTTCTGGAGACAAATTCCACCAGTTGAACAACTCTAGTTAATTCCTTGTGGTCACTGCTTTTCAAAACTGATTTTAGACGTCACTGAGTAGAGTCTTTTAAAATAACTTAGAGTAGCGCGTCTATTGTCTTCGCTAATCTGGTTACACAATGAGTCAAAAGGCGCAAACATGGGAGGCCACATTACTCCATTTAAGTAGCCGAAATTATTTCGTTTATAGTAGCTCCAAAGAGAAAAATGTTATATTGAATTGTGCAGGACTTTGAAAGGACTTAGTGCTATGCTTTTTTAAAGGCCATTTTAGCGTTTTTGTAAGGAAAATACCACATTACTCCGCAGCTAGCGTTTAAATTAAACTTGACTTAACTAATTGACCTTTATTAGACACTGTTTCAATGGAGTAATGTTGAAAATCACTAGTTACATTTATTTCTGTGGAAAAATGAAGGAAAAATGGAACATATTCTAATACGGTTTACATATTTTTGTACTTTGTTCGCAAGAATGTTGGTTCATTGGTGATGTATTTGGGACTTTCTTATGGAGTAATGTGGTGGAGTATTGTGAAAATCGTTGTGGTTTACTGTTCTCAAAACAGCTTAATGATTGACAGGTGACGCCATACACCGTATTCACAATTGGCGGACACGAGGGAAAAAATCTGGTGCCTAGTCATGAAAGCGAGGCGTTGGAGGATAAACAAAAATTGCAAATGAAGACTTTCAGTGAAACTTGCAGAGTGTTTAGCACGGATTCCACCTAAAATAACTTTGTACGGACTTCTTCTTAAATACAATTACGTCGGATGTCTTCTGCTTTTAATGTCAAGTAATGATTTGCTGTTTGCAATCAAAAGGGACACGTATATCTTCAAGGAAACAGGATGATTTTGTAGGTTTCCTGAGCATCAGAAAGCTTGACAAGTGGACGATGGTTGCAGAAAAGCGGCAAACATGTTGGCCCAAACTTCACATTGAAACCGAGTACGAAAGCCAGCTAACTGCAATTCGGTGAAACAGAAATATAAACAAATCTTGGTGGCAAGAAAAAAAGAAATAAGCGACAGATATATGGCCTACTTGTTAACGCAAGAGACGTCTGCCGTTGAACAAAACAGCTCAAGTCGAGATGGAAAAAAGGAAGACGGGAAAGAACAGGTGACTGAGGTTTCGAAGAAGTTATGTTTGGTTTTTGTTTGCCAGGACATTATTTTCTGGTCTTTATCGATGAAGGACATCAATTAGAACTATTTTTTTAGTATGAATGCAGGATCGATCGAGTGGAGTACGCTCAAAATTTCAACTTGTTACTCGGCAGACTCCGTAAGCAGGACACATATCATTTCAGCGAGTAATGTCGTATTTCTTATCTTTGGCTGTTAAGAGTTTTAACTTTATGTTCCATAATATTTTAAAGTTGAAGAATACATAAATAAATAAAATGATGGTCTTCTTAAACGAATCCAGACTCGAATTTAATTATTCGAAACAGAAGCTTGCCGTGTTCAGTCATGACACAAACATTGCCTTAAAAGTTTAACCTAGTAAAATGTAAGCTTTATACCACTTTTTTACCAAAAGCTCTCTGAGATAATGTCCAAAAGAAGATCAGGCAAATAGCAAGCCATAAGATTCACACACTACAGCTTCTAATTTTTGATAAAATTATTTTTAATTATTTCGTAATGACAAAGAAATCATGAGATATTTGCTAAGCTCTGCCAACTTACCTCGAACAATTCGCTCCAAAGCGACGGAATTAATATGATCCAAAGGCAGTTGTAAATACAGACATACATATACACATAGATATGTATAAAATGACACTGACATGAATGAATAAGCCTCGTGAATGAATCTTTCACCCGCTCTCGACTTGACCTGTTTTGTGTAATGGCGGAGGTCTCTTCCGTTGACAAGTAGGCCATATATCCGTCGCTTATTTCTCTTTTTCTCGCCACCAATATCTGTTTTTATTTCTGTTTTACAGAATTGTAGTGGTCTGGCTTTCGTATTCGGTTTCAGTGTGAAGTTTGGGCCAACATGTTTTCCGCTTTTCTCCAGTCAGTGCCCACTTGTCGTGTCGAGCTTCTGATGCCTGGGAAACCTACAAAATCATCCTGTTTCCTTGAAGATATACGCGTCCCTTTTGATTGCAAACAGCAAATCACTACTAAACATTAAAAGTAGAATACATCCCACGTAATTGTATTTGAAAAGACGTCCATACAAAGTTATTTTAGGTGGAATCCGTGCTAAACACTCTGCAAGTTTCACTGAAAGTCTTCATTTGCAATTTTTGTTTATCCTCCAACGCCTCGCTTTCATGACTAGGCACCAGTTTTTTCCCGCGTGTCCGCCATTTGTGAATACGGTGTATTAGCGTGAAAAGATAATCACACTGTAAATTGTCGAAGCTCCAATTTATTACCGGGGCCCAGCCGAAGGCTGGCACCGGTCTTAAGAGGCCCTGCGCCTAAGAAACGACCGATGATTTCCGGCTAAAAAATAAAATCGGCCGATTTTTATCTCCTAAGTAGAGGTTACCGAATACTATTCAAAATTGAATTTCTTTTGTTTCAGTTTCGCTGTAAACCAAAAATATCGAGCCGCAAACTTTTTCCGTCTGATAGCAGCAAAATCAGGCCTAAAATAAGCCCTCGCAAAAAACGGTTCAGAAATCACTATCGCAAGGCAAAATAGCGAGAAAACCACACAGTGATGAAGAAAAAGGCCTTTTAATGCAATATCATTCGATAAAAATCGAAAAACTTCCGAAGGGAATAAAAAATAGATGGAGCGTTGGAGCTGATTTTAAAATAATTATTTCTCAAAAGTCCAACACTGTTGAAAGCAATCACAGTGATTAATCAGACATTGGAGGGATATACATTACGATTCTGGAAAAACATTTTTCGGCCAAAGTATATTGACGTTGTACAAAGCGTTCAAAGTTGCAGTGTTTACCGTTATCTTGCTACTTCGGCGAAACACTTCTCTGTTGCCAATCACCCGGCCGTGGATAGCGTGGCAAACGCCACTTTAATCCTTGCTAGGCACTCAGAGACCATCCTAAGTAGAAGAACGTAGAATTAAAAGAGAAAGGAAGATGAAAAATAGGCAGAAAAGGAAAAGAACTCGAAATTACCATCTGCCGACGAAACTTGAATCTGGAAAATGTTGTCGCGTGACAGCGGCCAATGACGTCATTTGTCTAAACTGCGGCGGACATGAGGATCCGCAAGCGACTTTTTTTTGCGATCAGCATGATTTCTTAGTTGCTACGGACGCTTTGTTTTCAAAAGGTGACAATAGAATTTCCTGCTGTGGGAATTTAATTAGTAGAATTAATTTCTGGCCAAAAAACGTAATCCGATAAGGTGTCAACCCTGTCATATGCCACTACAGTAGTAATCCTTTTGAAAGCTCAGAACGTGTTCAAGATAGTAAAAACCAAATGAAAATACAACGCTATCCATTATAAAAATTAAAATAAAGCAAAATTAAAACAATTTTGCTTATAGTAAAGTATATGCCTTGCAAAACCTTCAAGTTGCGTTCTAGATAATTTTTTACCAGATTTCAGCACGAGGAATCCACGCGCCAGGACGCGCGGACAGCAACGATCAGGAAATAAAGCGAAAGAACGAATTGTCTTTTCAAAAATATATTTTCCCTTTCAGACTGAAATGCTTCAAGGCTAAACGAGATTTTGCCTATTGCCACTGGCCGGTGCTATCTCACGATAGCCGATCTGTAGCGAAGACACAGAGTCCAGTGTAAATATTCAGCCGCTTTTTAGGCATGCGGTTGCCTGCAGTCTTTATTTATGCGTCGTAATGTCAAAACAAAGAAACAAATCAGCAAGTCGAAAAAAGGATTGTGCAAGTAAAAGTATAACCCATCCTACAATGGAATTAATTGAATTTTACTTAATATGGTATGCTTTTGGTATATAGCGCTAGATCTGTCACGATACTTTGTCAGAAGATTCCTGAGAGTGAGAGCCACGAGTTATGGCGGTGTACATGTGTGACGATCCTCGTCTATTCTATTGCGCCAGTTTTTTCTCTCCTTCGCTGGATACCGAAAAGACTTGGTATCATTGCTTTGAATTCCATCCTATGTAATGGAAAGCTATTCATGTTCGGCTCCTCCGATTCAGTCAAGAGTTTTAGCGAGGAATTTCAGCAGTCTGACGAGATAGCGTTCTTGCTTGTATGAGTTGGTTCTCCGTGCCGTCGATGGAGGGGGCTTTTTGGTCCGCTGTCGCTCGATATCATTCGCCACAAGTTCCTTAGCTAAATCCTGTTTCTAGAAGAGGATTTCAAGAGGTGGTCGACTGGATCAGTTCATTTTGATTCAAGGGTTCTGTCCATTGGCGCCAAAATCGAATAGCCCGCCAATTCCCCAAAATAGCCCGCCAATCCAAAATCTCTGTACACATCCTTCACTCAGGAAACAACCAAGTAACAATGGGTATGACTCGTTTTTATTAAATAACAAAGTCAGTATACCAACTTGCATAGCAAATTGTTAGAAATGAGGTCAGTTAGTATAGGTAATAGCATGATTTGTAGTGATATTTGGCATAAATACCACGAGTGATATTTCGAAATTGTTATACGTAATTTCACAAGCCGTTAGGCGAGTGAAATTTGAGACAATTTTGAAATATCACGAGTGGTATTTATGCCAAATATCACGTACAAATCATGCTATTATTTGTTTATACTACTACCCACAAAAGGTTTGTAATTTTCACATGTAGGTATTTCAAATTAAGCTGAAATACCACTGCTCTAAGCCAATCAAATTGCAGAAATTTCTCATGTAGTAGTATAAACCAGTTTATTGTTGGTTGAAATATCATTTTCTTGTAATTATTGTGGGACATAATTTTTGAAGCCCATTGTTTCTCCCTTATTTAAATTCAATTTTTTCTCATTTCACTTTAATTCCTGTCACTTTCCAATGTTTTTTTTTTTCATAAAGGCTGATCTCAGAAACTGTTTTGCAAATGTGATTAGGCATACAGAGGTCTTAAAGAAAAGTGAAATTTTTTTGACAGAAAACACTACAATTATGTTTGTTTAAAGGGCGACATTTAACTTTAAGAAGAAATTCTTCTTTTTCATCTATCTGTATGTATTCAAGAGTGGGTGTTTGATACTGTCATGATGTTCTGTTCTGACGTTCTGGTCGCCCGTGTTTCTGTGAGTTAGAAATTCATGGCATTATTAATTCACCTGCAAACTTAACTACGGTAATAGTCATCTTGAGTGAGTAGGTTTTTGATAATGCCATGATGTTCTGCGACTCCTAAGTGCAAATTGTGAAATGCAACAGAACACTAAGTGTGTCGCCCGTGTTTCTGTGAGTTAGAAATTCATGGCATTATTAATTCACCTGCAAACTTATCTAATAGTCATCTTGAGTGAGTAAGTTTTTGATAATGCCATGATGTTCTGCGACTCCTAAGTGCAAATTGTGAAATGCAACAGAACACTAGGTGTGTCGCCCGTGTTTCTGTGAGTTTGAAATTCATGGCATTATTAATTCACCTGCAAACTTATCTAATAGTCATCTTGAGTGAGTAGGTTTTTGATAATGCCATGATGATCTGCGACTTCCTAAGTGCAAATTGTGAAATGCAACAGAACACTAAGTGTGTCGCCCGTGTTTCTGTGAGTTCTAAATTCATCACTAAAAATCTTTTAATTCACCTGTAAACTTATCTAATGGTCATCTTAAGTGAGTAGGTATGTGGAATGGGTTTTTGACATTACACTTCTCTTACTGACAATCGGTCATTTAGAAAATATTGTTGTTTGCAGTTACACTGGATCATAAAGGGTTGTTATTGATAATGGCATGAACTCTATGCTATTCTATTTGTCCTTTCTGTTGAGTTTTGTATCTTTTTCTGTGCATTTAGGATATGGCTGGATTCTATTGCGTTTTGCCTTAAACTGCAGGGGAATGAACAAGTAATAGTTTTCCTTAGTATTGAAACATGTATTTATTAACCTAGTATTATCATTTTAACAACTACCAACCTTTGCTCCAGAAGGCTTTGTTCAAGCAATAGCCCTTGAACAGCAAAAAATCAACCGGAGGCACCATAAACTTTATACGTTTATGTGTCTAAAAGCTTTTCGCTCATATGAAAACTCATATCATAAAGATTTAAAAATGTAGAAACTTTTGAAATCTAATATTAAGCAATCCTTTTTCTTAACTTTGACCATTTTTAGGCTTATGACTGCAATCTTGGCCGGCATAATACTTTAATACCTACAGAAAAAAAAGAGCGCTCCAGTTCAAAGACTCACTTGTTCCAAGAAAAACTTAATGGACTGCATCAGCGTCTAAAAAATGATCTTTAGAAAAAACAAAAGAAACTAAAATCTTTATTTTTAGAAAATAATTACCCAATATACATGGACCATCTTCTTGACCTCGAAATGTATGTCGCGGAAAAAAATAAGATTCGCTCAGTAAAAGTTTAGAACGCTCCACGCGCGGCATAGTGACCAACGCTCGACAAAGAAAACCCCTGTTTTTGAAGCAAATTCTAAGGACCTCTAAGGTCACGTCTCACATTATTACTAGTTTATAAGTCGTGTTTATTTCAAACAATTAACAGAGTTTTTCTAGACTGCTTGCAGGCCGCCGTTTTTTGCATAGACCATTTTCATGACCGCTAAATGTAAGTCTCAGTGCGGCGGAAAAAATACAATTTTAGAACGCTCCATGTGCGGCATGGTGACCAACGCGCGACGAGGGAAAGAAGGAAAACCCCTGTTGTTCAAGCAAACTCTAAGGTCACGTCTCACAACATTACGAGTTTTTAAGTCGTGTTTATTTCAAACATTTAAGAAAGTCTTTCTAGATTGATTGCAGCCCGCCTTTTCTCTTAAAATCTGTTTAGTTCTTATTCCAGCTAGCGAGATTGTAAACAACAACTTACCCTGGGTAATTTACCCTGGGTGCCAGAGACTTTCCATGCCCGCGCTTTCCGTTTTCGGCCAAAGCTTTCCAGTGAAATCAGTGAAGGTCGAGACGCCCGCATTTAGCAGTTCGTGGCTTTGTAAAGGAAAATAATAGACTGCTCACAGTTTATAGTCGTTCAAGCAACGGGGCTTTCCGTTGGCAAAATAAATATTGTACTAAAAAATTTTGCGTTAACCTTCGCAAACTGACTAAAGAATTCTATGTTAGATTTGGTTTCGGGATAATTGTTACGGCGTGCATTTAGTTTTCCTCGCTTGTAGCCAAATATTTCACTCACAAGAAAAATAGTTTTTAACTCGGCATTTGCAGCTCACGCGCAAAATTGTTCACGCGTTTTACTCGCCGTTTGATGCGGCTTGCTTTGAAAGGTCCCACGAGTTCTTTTCTGTGTTTCCATTGAGTGCAATGAATCAAATTTGTAAATAAAATGAAACATTCAGTCGTGATGATTTAGAGAGGATCGTATTCTATGAGTTGTCAACACGTCTTTTGTTTTACATTGCGCAATCGGTCATTTCAGATGACCGACTTCGCCGATCTCTAAGTCTTGCGGGTCCTCATGCTAAACGAATGCACAACTTTTTCCCGGCTAGAAAGCACTTAGTGCAACAATGTTACAGTAATGTTATTTTTTCACAAGCGATGGTGACTTAAAAAGAGAAAATTCCCGAACCGCCGCACCGTTTTGGCCTCAGCGTGATCTGATCGTTGTGGGGTCACGAGTCGACGCTTCTGGCCAGCGGTCTATTGAAAGAAATCTGACTTACCTTGAAACTTGTTGGGCACCTTGTCGATGGAACTTTCCTTCCTTATATTCACCTTTCTTAAAAAAGCTCGCAGTCAAAACAAAGTGCAAGTCGATTAAGGTAGTACAGGACCTAAAGCAGACCAGAAAAGATGGTCCTGTCTCCGGACGGAATGTTTCAAACTGAAACTCGAGTTTCATTTTCCAAGGCAATTTTTGATACCAGTTTCAGGATTTCAAGGCCGTTTTTCGGTAAATTAATGAAACTGATTTGCGCAAATAGTAGACACGATTCCGGGCAAATTTAATCAGGCCTGAATTTTGCATACCATTTATCCAAATCGTGAACAGACCAGTTTGCCCATATAGATGGTGAAAAACTGTTGTTTTCCACAATCTACTGTTGCTGCCTATTGCCGGTATTATTTAAACCAGTTGAGAGGCACTCCTGCAATGCCATAAAGTTACAGCTTTCTTGGTAATATTGCGTGGGAGACGGTTTTAAAGGCTTTAGTGATATCTTAAAATACTATCGTTTCGCCCTGTATCGTGCTCAAAGGAAAAGTAAACGTGCATTTCATTTCCCTCTCGGGAGCCAGTTTGTTAAGCCTGTTAACAATACAACGCGTGTATTATAAATTAGCAGGAATTTATTGAATTGGCATGCGCAGGCGCCATAGGTCACGCGCGTATTTTTTCCAGCTATGGAATGTAGCAACTTATGTCAATAGAACTCGCTGGAAAAAGTTAAGGATCACTGATTTAAGAAAATAAATATTTTCTTGTATATCAGAGCGTTTTGGCAACACTTAGTGGTAAACTGTAGAGGCAGAAATAGTGTTTCTAGCGTGACTCATATTACTGATAACGTGGTACTGTTTGTCTTTTCCATAGGTTATTTCTTCTTCTTATCGTTGCAGGGTGTGGTAAAGTTTTCATGATTAGAAAAGTTGAATATGAATAGCTTAAAGTCAGTGGAAGTCTGGAGGGCTATGATGACTGGGCCTGGGATGTCTGTGACATAGAAGGATGCTAAAGCGATTTCCCCTTTGTAGCAACAAGCTATAGTAATGGTATCGTGTTGCTTGATCTGTCAGCCGCCACTGGTAGTGAGGGTTATATCCGATGGTAATAAGGAACCAGCAGGTTTTAGCTAGGTTCTGCTGGCACATTTGACCGCAGAACCTCATTGGGAGTGTGTTTCCCAGGTACCGGTGTCCACGGTGGCTTCAAGGAGGATGTTCTTATGAGTATCCTGTGGAAGGCTTAAATTAATTGATACAAATGCTTCATCTCTAAGACGATTGGTCTCCCTACGTAAGACAACAGCTTGAGGCTTCGCTTCTGGCTTGTTCTAGAGAGTGAAATCGTTGTCTTAGGGCTTTTGATCAGCAGGCGTCTGCAAAATGGTTTGGCTTCTTGCAGGACAGAAATATCTCATCACGTGCTAGGCAGTTGGAAGGTGAACTGTGGGCGCTGTCACAGTTTCCGCTCTTCCGTGTTCCTACTGAAGGTTGATAATTCTACGGTTGGTTGCATTGTGGTCCTTTTTTGGTGTTTTGTTTCAGAACTGATTTGCAACATTAATTGCTGCGAAACGAGTTCAATAGCGGTGTTGCGCGGTTTAGCACACACGAATTAGGCCTGTCTTGCAACAAATCAGGTTGTTACAGGATGCAAAAATGTTGTGTAGCGTGTAGTTCTATTGCTTTGCAACAAAATCAATATAGGGTGCCTGTTTTACTGGCCCTTAGCAAACGTTTGCAGAATTGTCAAGTGACGTATGTCCCGTGTATGGAGTGATTCCCGTGTAAAATTATCCAATCAAAATTCAGTATTCACCCAACTGACTTGTTGAAAGACAGGTTTGAACGTCGGTGATAAACCGCGGATATTAGGGACTTTTACAGTCAAACCAGGTCAAGCGTTCCCGTCGCTAACAAACTAATGAATTCATTAATGGCAAAATGATTTCGTTTGTTGATTCAATAATCCATTCATAAAATGAATAATCCAACAGTCAAATTGTACCTCGATTCAATAATCAAATGTTGATTTGGTTTATGAACAAAATCTACCTGTTCTTTATTCTTGTCTGTTGTGTTCAATCGTATTTGCTTCCCTTTTCCTGCCGTTTACGATTGCGTTTTTCATTGCCTTTAATCAAAATAACAGCTAGAATAGACAGACCGCAAACGCAAAGAAACTGACAAAGGCCGAGGATCGAAATCCACCAATCACCGCACATACACTGACCTCAGTTTGACTGTCGTGTTTTCTAAGAGGTCAGGCCTAGGTCTGTTGCACTGATTACTGGCAGCAAACTGGCTTACATGTAACTGTTTGTTTGGGTTTGAACTTCAGAACTCGCCAGCACTCGACTCTCAGAAAAGAAAGAGGAAAAAACAAAATTCTGAGGTCAACTTGTGGAAAGTGTAATTTTTCAAAAAACAGTAATCGAATCAACATTCGATTATGGAATCGAGGCTAAATATGACTATTGGATTGTTCATTTTATGAATGGATTATTTAATCAACAAGCGAAATCATTCTTCCGTGAATGAATTCATTAGTTCGTTAGCGACGGGAACGCTTGACCTGGTTTGACTGTAACGCTCAAAAAAATTGGCTAAAGAAAACGAATCCTGTCAGAACTATAGACTGCAGGTAGTAGTTAATCAGTATGCATGTAACAGACAACACCGCGGCAAAACGCAATGCGCATGAGCACCAATTTTTATATCCGGTCAGCTTTTTATTTCCGGTCTAGTATATAAACCAATAGCGAAAGCATAACTTTGCCGTCGCGCCAAGTTTAAAAGAAAAAAGGGCGAAACAGACAAAAAAGGGGGCCAAAAAAATCACTTCATTCGAAAGCTTATATATTTTTCTATTCTCAATCTTTTGCACCACATGGTTATCTGTTTGCACCAACGGTGAAAATGATGTTTGAAGTTTGCAGGTCGCGAGCGCTCGACAAGACGAATTTGTTTTTACTGGCTTTCTTGCATGCTACTGGTTTGGCATAAGTTAATTTGGAAGAAGGCGACAACTAAGAAAAGAATAACAATACTTATGAAAGAAACCAAAATAAAGACGTCATCATTATCATAAAAAACACTAAAACCAGGATATAAAATTTTAGTCCGTTCAATAATTTGTTTTATTATCAGAGAAAACAAGAACTCAAAACAAAAGATAGGCGGGATTTAATAACAACTTTGACTTTGATGACTGCAGTCACTGGGAAACTAAACATGCCTATAAATGACTTTCTTTCAAGAAAATACCTATTTAATTCCTTTACATGGTTGTTCTTTTGTTGAAGACTTCAATAATTTCAGGCTGTGCGGCTCGGCTGCATCTCATGCAGACACGAAACTTCTAGCTGCTAAATATATGGCATGAAAAGTTCGACTTCTAAAAGCCACTGAACCAGCTTTCGCTCTCTGATTCTGAGAATGGAAAAATAAATAAATAGAGTTGTCAACTTGCTGCCAACCGGCTCAACAGTATAATTAAGCTTATGTTTCATGGCGATCAACCCAGAAGAGTTTCGTTAGAAAACACGGTAAAACCCACTGGTAAACAAAACTACAAAGCGATTGTATATTGTCGTTTTCCAAATAAAGTTTGAATTGGCTTTAACACATGTAGACTGAGAAACTGAAGAACTGAAAATTAGAACTACAATACACAAGCTTGCAATGATAACGTTTTAATTTTATGTCTTAGTTTCAGCCAGGTTAAGTGAAAAATAACAGTCAAAAACTTTTTTTTCGTGAATGAAAATCAGTTTACCTGACGCTCTAGCCAAAATTACACACTGAGTTATTATCATCTTACCTTTTCTGAATCTAATCGACTAATTGTTTCAGTGATCTGTGCCTGGTTATCCATAAAAGCAATTTCAATAACTACAAAATAGTCAAAAACACGAGCAGCATAAAGCAGAACAACTGAACCACAAGCCGCACACAGAATGAAGCGCGCGGGAGACTTTGACTGGAAAGTGTGACTGAAAAAGAGACCGGAAATGCTCAACCTGGCGCATGCGTAGACGTTTTGCCGCGGTGTTGTAACAGACCAGCTTCATGGCCTCTTAATGTGAGACAAGCAACCAAAATTAAGTTTACATAGTCAGAGTTTAAAAGTCTCCACAGTATAATCTACCCGCTAGAAAGAAAAATAAAAGAAAATCTCTGGGGGATGAAAACGCTAAAGTCACGTTTCACTAGCTTATGATTGTGTCTGGCCTGTCAACACCGAATTTCCTGCTGTTTGATGAAGTACAATAGCTGTGTCATTTCGTCGTTGTGATTGGCTCTTCCCACCGTCGGCGCGCGAAGTCTCCCCTGGGAACCGTTCTAATTATAAATCTACTCGGGAAACGGTTGACTCCAAGGGCTTGTATGGGAGATGGAGGCTCCATTTGATGGGCTCCTGACGAGGGACATTATTTTTTCCAAGTGGAGAGACTTGCCTAGTGACCCTCCGATGGAAAGGTGGAAGAGACACTCTTCATAGTAGTCTTTTCTTCGGAAAAAGTGGAGGGGGAGCTAACGCTTTCTTCCAAGACCCCCGCTCTACAGTTCTATAGGGTAGCCAACTGTTTACATGGAGAGTGGGGGACCAAAGATAGGTAAGGAAACCCGCTTTGGTGGGGTCGCCCGCCTGTCCATATAATCTCTCATATGGTCACCCCACCCATCATGTAAACGTAATCAAATTGAAATGAGAAATTATATGGACAGGCGGGTTACCCCACTACATTGAGTTGTTTGTAGTGAATCCTTTATTATCCCACAATCACTTATTTTTCTTGCAAGACTGGTCACAAAAATTTTTCTCTACTTTGAAAAAAATCTAAGATCTACCAACCAGAGGAGTGTATGCTGTCGAACACTTCACTATCAATGCAAATCGGTTTCCAGCCTTCGCAAACTACAAAAGTGATATCGAAGGCTATACTACAGACTCTCATCTACAAGCAGAACGATTCAACCGGAAATGTTTCCCTTTACCGGGCTATAGGGTGGGATTTTAATCGTTTAACTTCGCCTGTTCAGTCTTCTGGTAAATACCACAACAAAAGTAAATGATTTCAATAAAATGCAACTTGTACGAAGCCACGGCAGGTCAAAATAATTACAACTAGCTTCCAAGGTTAACTGGAAAAGCTAGATGTGCCCCAGTATAAATTACCTTTTGTGCCCTTTTGATTTTTTATTTCTGGACGGCGTCAAGCAGCAGTGGCCACGATTGCCACCAGACTGCAATCTGTACAAAAAAATCTTCGTACATTTTAATTCCAGGCCGTATCAGCAAGGGTTCGCAGGAAACGACCAAGTGTGCTCAATGTACAACAGTGAATTAAATTTCCTTTTCTTTTTTGAACAACACGTTTACCTTGATATAAAAAGTATCAGATTAACTTTTTTGCTCTTCATATTATTTAGATATCGATGAATGCAGCATCGGAAGCCACGATTGCCATCAAAATGCAACTTGTGTAAATACCGCTGGACATTTTAATTGCAGCTGTCAAACAGGATTCACAGGAACTGGTCGTCTGTGTCAGGGTAAACAATACCTTTTATTCCATAATCTGCTCGTTCGCCTCCATCTTGAAACTACTGGATTTATTTTTCCTTGTTTTCCTTCTGTTACTCGCCGATCAGATATCGATGAATGCAGCAGCGGCAGCCATGATTGCCATCAAAGTGCAACTTGCGTTAATACCGCTGGACACTATGATTGCATCTGTAAACCGGGTCTCACTGGAAACGGGAGAAATTGTTCAGGTGAAGCTATAATTTCTTTTCATTTGTGAAACGATAACCGAGGGAGTCCCCCCCCCCCCCCTCCCACCAACCTCCTTCATCCTCTCAAGAAAGCTTGGTGACAATAACGAGGGCAGGAGCCCATCAAATGCAGCCTCCATCTCCATTAATTTCTTGAGTCAACCCTTTCCCGTGTAGATTTATAAATAGAACGGTTTGTTTCCCGCGAAAAGTGTCATTTTTCCGTAAGTCTCGTATGTCACGGTGAAAAAATAAAATTGGATGAAGTCGAACTCAGATGCCCGTCCTTCGACCGTTTTCCTTTTTTCCCAACGTCCATTTTTACAATTTTACAGCCGCTGGGATCTGGGTATAACGGAATAAAAGTTAATGAATTACCCGACTGAGACTGAGCATAAAGCGATGAGACAAAGACAGCGAACTGAGGATCACGGAAAGGTTATCTTTGCGAGTATTTCTTTTTTTTTTTGCCGCCATACATCCCACATTTAAGCATGCACCTAGAAAAGAGTCGACGATTAAGCGTTCTGTGGGCGATTTGGAACTCTTCGATGATCAGCGCCGAAAAAGTGCCAGGATCATTTGATTTTTGTCATCACCGCGGAGTGGATTTCGCCAGTTAAGCACCGCGTGCAAAAGCGATGACCTAAGTAGCAACTAACGAGGAATGCTTCAGTTCCGAAATTTGAGAAATTGCAGTCTTCCTTTACAACTGACTTGCATCACCATGAGAGTTGCCTGATAAAACTGGCAGTTGAAAAGTTGAACAGAAGACAACAGTTGCTCGACCGTGAAGCTAACTCAAAAGTAATTTGCTAACGGAGGAATTTGTGACATCGCGCTCCAGTCCAAAGACCCACTAATCTCAAGAAAAACAAAATGGATTGTATCTGCGCCAAAAGAATTATGACTGACCAACAGGACAATTTTCAGCACTTAATGTAGAAGTTTAGGCTCAATTCCTTCCTTCGACTTCGCATCTGTAGATCACTTTTTTGCGAGAAAACAATGTCTGGGCCCGGCGTTACAAAACATAGCAAGGAATCATCACACTAGCTGACGGGCAAAACAACCACAAGGACCACGAGTATTTATTGAGATAAACACATTTTGGAAAAAAAAAAATTGAAAAACTAGAAATTTGATTAACATTGAGTCATTTGGCCGAAATAAGAACCTTACAGTCAAACCAGGTCAAGCGTTCCCGTCGCTAACAAACTAATGAATTCATTAATGGCAAAATGATTTCGTTTGTTGATTCAATAATCCATTCATAAAATGAATAATCCAACAGACAAATTGTACCTCGATTCAATAATCAAATGTTGATTTGGTTTATGAACAAAATCTACCTGTTCTTTATTCTTGTCTGTTGTGTTCAATCGTATTTGCTTCCCTTTTCCTGCCGTTTACGATTGCGTTTTTCATTGCCTTTAATCAAAATAACAGTTAGAATAGACAGACCGCAAACGCAAAGAAACTGACAAAGGCCGAGGATCGAAATCCACCAATCACCGCACATACACTGACCTCAGTTTGACCGTCGTGTTTTCTAAGAAGTCAGGCCTAGGTCTGTTGCACTGATTACTGGCAGCAAACTGGCTTACATGTAACAGTTTGTTTGGGTTTGAACTTCAGAACTCGCCAGCACTCGACTCTCAGAAAAGAAAGAGGAAAAAACAAAATTCTGAGGTCAACTTGTGGAAAGTGTAATTTTTCAAAAAACAGTAATCGAATCAACATTCGATTATGGAATCGAGGCTAAATATGACTATTGGATTGTTTATTTTATGAATGGATTATTGAATCAACAAACGAAATCATTCTTCCGTGAATGAATTCATTAGTTCGTTAGCGACGGGAACGCTTGACCTGGTTTGACTGTAAGATGCCACGACGGCGACGACAACCAGAACGTAAAAAAAGCAATACGCTGACTAGGCAAAACAACAACTCATCACGCTTTTTTGTACATTTTTTTGCTGTCACATAGAACTACATCGGAGAAATTCCTAAGTTTACCTTTTATGGAGCATGTAAACAAGCGACGGCTCAATTTGAATATGGTTCTTAGGAATTCGGCTTAAAAAGAGTTCGCTTGCATTTGACAAAGCAAATGAGTTGGAGTAATCGTGATAGAGATTGAAAGAACACAAATTCACTTTTTAAATGACGTTTTCGTGGCCGTCGCCGTCGTGATATCTTAAACTCCCTATTGCCTATAGGGAGGATCGTATCAGGAAATGCTCCACTGTATCGTTCTAAATTCTAAATTCACCCATCGAGGTTCAAGGAATAATCGCTTTAAATTGTTGAAGGTGACGCCTGTCCAGATCAAACCCAAGCTTTTCCGAGTGATCGTTAATTCTTGGGCGTAGCTAGTTTCTCTCTCAATTTGCACTTTAGTGATTTTTTCCTTATTGGATTACCGAGGAGAAGAAGCATTTCCAGAATCAGCGTAACATATACGTGCTGCACTGTTCAAGGATTTAAGTATGATGTTTAAAAACGGCATATATGTCTATTGGAAATTCGTAGCAGGCGAACATCGCAAAACCCTTTCTCCCAGTCCGGGCTAAAAAAAAGTTACCGAGCAAAAAGGCAAGGTAAAGCATTTTTAGCAATAAATAGCCAAGCAAGGTTATCAGAAAAGTAAGAGAGAAGACAAAGGAATTGTGATACAACACGATGGAAACACACGAGACGTTGATCCTAAATTTCGGTTAATCCAAAAATGCTTGCTTCAGACTGAATTTTATGCAATCAAAGGACAGTGGTTGAAAGACACTCCTTACTAACTTAATAAAAAGAAAGCTGAAAAATGAAGGCACACTATGGGTATCAATCAACCGTTGAACCCCCTACAGCCCCACCCCCCCTACCCCCAACCCGCATGTACCAAAAGAGGTCTTCGGATCTTTCGAGGTCAGGGCGTTTTGGCAACACTTAGTGGTAAACTAGAGACTGATCATGTATTACTTGTCTTTTTCCTGGGTCATTTTTTTTTTATCGTCGCAGAAAGAAGGTATATAGTGGTGGTACCGTGGTGCTTGATCTTTGAGCCGCCGCTGGCCAGACCGCCATGGCAGACAGTTGTGCTTGAGATGTTTTGAATGATCAAGCAATCTCCACCGCATTATTTAGTGTTAGAGAGGAGCCTTTACTTATTAGCTTTTCTCTGACTTTGGGCGAGTTAGTGCCAAATACAATGCGATCCTATAACATTTTGTCTGGATTTTTGAAATCGCGGTTTTGGGCGATCAAGGATCAAAGATGCGTAGATTTGTGGTGAATTTCTAAAACAAGGTTAAGACAAAAACACGCTTAGCTAGGAAAATCAGTCCTCTCTTGTCTCCCCAATCCCCCAGGTACAATGAACGGTATTCAGATCCTTTTAAGAGATTCACATTAAATAATACTCTAGACAAAGAAATCCACGATTTACTTACAAGTACTTTAGCGATGACAAATTTGAAAATATTCCAGGCGGAAGCTGATCGATCTTGTTGTAATTCAAAATCCTACAGAAAGTAGAAGGTATTATTATTCATTCAAAATATTTTCCCGATTCTCATTGGCTAAAAGTACACGTTTAATTCACCATAACCAGTTACTGATGTCCAAATTTGGAAGTTTTTTTGTGTTTAACGAGGAAATGACGTCAAAAATGCAGTGTTTTCGCAGGTTAAAGCACCGTTAACCGAGAAGACCTGGGGACGAGGTTGAGTTGTTTTGATTGTGAACGTGAAAAAAGGGCGACATTTCACTCGTTTCAAGAGTAAGAACTAGGCGAAAACATAACTAAAAACATGGCAAGAACAGCAAGAAGACAACTCGAAGGGCGACATCTGCTATTTGGAGATTATTTGCGGAGCTGGACAAACCTAAACGTGCACTATCGAAGATGAAATTAACATCGATGGATCGATGGAGGTTAGCATGTTTTAGCCATTTTTTTAAAGTAGGAATTATTTTGAATGAATGATAAAACAATTATTGAATTCGATCGAATTGTTCGATGTCGGAGGGTGTTATCCGCCTCGGCCGATAACACCCTCCTCGATCTCCATAATTCTTCATAAGATACTCAGTCTCATTCATTAAATGTTAATTAATGACTTAAATTTTTTTAGTAATTCTACGATACAGGCTGGACAACTACCGACATTCTAGGAAAAATCGTTTAAACTATCTTGAAACGGATAAACTTTGACAATTCGCTGTAAACGCTTAGGTTTCGAACTCCCCTCGTGCATCGCGTTATTTTACAAAGATCTGATTAGTGCGGTAAGGTAAAACGGGGAAAGAAAAATGTGCAACTTGATTTGCAACGTTAATTGCTACGAAACGAGTTCAATAGCGGTGTTGCGCGTTTTACCACTCACGAAATAGACCTGCACGTCTTGCAACAGATCAGGTTGTTGCAGGTTGCGAAAATATTGTGTAACGAGTAGTTCCACTGCTTTGAAACAAAATCTATATAGGCTGCCGGTTTTAACGGCCTTTGCCAAACGTTTGCAGCATTGTCAAGTGACATACGTTCCGTGTATGGAGTGATTCCCGTGTAAAATTATCCAATCAAAATTTATTGTTCACGCAACTGACTTGTTCGAAGACAGGTTTGAAAGTGGGTGATAAAACCCCGCTACTTCACTTTCCAACTCGTTTTGCAGCATAATGTTGCTAAACAACTAGCACATTTTTGTTGCCCGTTAATAATAATAATAATGATAATAATAATAATAATAATAATAACAATAATTTATTTAGTGAAAGCACTATTTACAATTCATTTTTATTAAAAAAACACTTTGTTTTGATTAAAAAGAATTATTTCAGTAAAAAATCATTTCAATAAAAAACATTTCAATTACATAATCAAAGAAAGTAATTTCAAGCGCAAACGTCTTCGAGCTACAATATTTTTAAAATTTAATAATAATGAACATATTTTATTGATAACAATGCTAACTATGAAAATCCTATTTAATCATTTAATTTAAAAAAAGAATTAAGAACATTTCATTTCAATTAGAACAATCCATTTCGCTATAAAAAAAAAAACTATTTTCAAGGTCAATTGCATTCTTAATAAGAAAATCACTAAAAAAGGAGGAAATTTTAATAGCGTTCTTACTGCGTTACTGACGAATATTTGCCATTTATACGTAAGGAAACACATGAATAGTCCGATTGAACGGCTCTTCAACAACTTCGACGACAATATCAACATTCTTAATGTCACATGACACTAGAGCCTCTAAGAGAAACCAACGCAGATCTCAAGAGTGCGAATAAAGTTCTTCTTCTGATCCATGAGATGGTTTTGGCATACTGCTCCCCTTTTTTGATGGCAATCAGCTTTGCTAAACGGTTATGATACATTAAGCACTCCTTTCCCATTCCGCCAGTTATGGTGAAGACCAAAGGTGTAAATGTTCCATGCTCGGTGTCCAGAACTCTCCTTGAGTAGAAACGCTTCTTGTCGTTCTCATGAATACGATATATTTGATGTGGCTCTAGGTCCTTATACGATACAGCATTAGGGTGACAGACCCTCACATCGAAGGATGCTGATCGATGTCGCTCCCAGAAACCACGCGTTTGTATATTTAACCTCGCATCCTGAGATTTGTTAGATCATCTGTTTAAATGTTCGCCGGAGATATCTTTAAGTACTGGCTCGATCTCCACATCGCTACCCACCATACTCAGAAATTCAGCTTCGAGATCTCTTAGCTCGTTGTGGGGTTGAGTAATAAGACCTCCTAGTTTGCAAATCATAGAGTGATCAACCGTAAAGGCTTCCCCACAAGCACATGTGGAGGGGAAATCTTCCACTGGCCAGTCGTAGCGTAGTTTAACAGCATCACGGAACTCCCTCTTATTCAGGTTAAATTCCAAATCCTGGAGGGGAAGCACTGCAAGTCATGCTGATGATCCCTTTTCTGTTGCCAGATCTAATGCTCGCTGAGTCTTTGTTGGTGCCATCTCCTTAAAACGCTTTGCCCTAAGATTGCTTATTAACCAACGTTTTTTATACTAGGAGTCTCAACGTGAAAGTGAGTGCTGGCGTTGGAACTGGAAGATATTAGGGACTTTAAGGTGACTCGACCCAGTTTTTTGGGGGTGGTACCATCCTACTTTGAAGCTCTCTGGTATCCCCACCTTTACTTTTATCGTAAGTCTAACACATAGAATGGATAACATATATATCAATCTACAATATAACATAAAATTTTGAGGTCTGAGTCAAAAATCTGCTGTTGCCGGCATTTTTTCGTGAAAATCTCTCAGCTACACATAGTGCGCATTAGTGCCTTGCGCTGAACAGAGTTTCACCAAAATCGCAAAGACCCAATTCGAGAAATTCAGCGGTTTCCAAATTTAGGTCATAATTTATGCGAAAATGATAAGCAAACTTTACACGGATTGTATCTAATAAACTATGAGATTCATCTCTTTATTTTGGGCATCGTTATAACAGATGGGTCCTTGCAAGTCAGCAAAACGCTTTAGGGCCTTGTAAATACGCGCGATTTCGAGCAAAGCAAACATATAGAAATTACAGTTTTCGCTATTTGTTGACGTTTGTCAGCGTTTAAGAGTCTTTCTCACGAAAAAAGCATTTTCTTAAAAATTCGTAGTTTTTTTTCCTTCAAATTTTTTCAGGGCCACAATTGATTAACTAACTACCCGGACTCTGAATTTCATGGTCATTGAAAAACCGTGACATTATCTTCTATAAGCCCAAACTTGAGTAAACATTGAAGATTTTTAGCGTTTTGGCTGAGTTTGTGCTTTGGGAGTTGTCTATTGTTTCTAGCCTGTCATTATACAGCATTCTTGTTCAGCACGCGTGCAATGACCGCGCTTGGCTGACTTCCGAGTGCTCACCGAGATCTGATAATTTTGGTACAGTGAGACAGGCCATCGCGTGATACATAGAGGTTTAACTCACAATTTTTAATCAATTCTCGTGCTTCTTGTGCCTTTGCAAAAAAATCAAGAAGTGCTACACACTAAATCTACTTACTATTAAAAAAATATCATTTTTTCATAGGTTTAATGCAAGCCAATAATTAAACCAACTCGTGACGGGAATATCTCGGTGAGCATTCGGAAGTCAGCCAAGCGTGGTCATTGCACGCGTGCTGAACAAGAATGCTGTATAATGACAGGCTAGAAACAATAGACAACTCCCAAAGCACAAACTCAGCCAAAACGCTAAAAATCTTCAATGTTTACTCAAGTTTGGGCTTATAGAAGATAATGTCACAGTTTTTCAATGACATGGAAATTCAGAGTCCGGGTAGTTAGTTAATCAATTGTGGCCCTGAAAAAATTTGAAGGAAAAAAAAATACGATTTTTTAAGAAAATGCTTTTTACGTGAGAAAGACTCTTAAACGCTGACAAACGTCAACAAATAGCGAAAACTGTAATTTCTATATGTTTGCTTTGCTTGAAATCGCGCCCATTTACAAGGCCCTAAAGCGTTTTTGCTGACTTGCAAGGACCCATCTGTTATAACGATGCCCAAAATAAAGAGATGAATCTCATAGTTTATTAGATATAATCCGTGTAAAGTTTGCTTATCATTTTCGCATAAATTAGGACCTAAATTTGGAAACCGCTTAATTTCTCGAATTGGGTCTTTGTGATTTTGGTGAAACTCTTTTTAGCGCAAGGCACTAATGCGCACTATGTGTAGCCGAGAGATTTTCACGAAAAAATGCCGGCAACAGCAGATTTTCGACTCAGACCTCAAAGGGGCGTGGCATTATAATTACGTGACATTTACTCCGATCGCCAAAAATTTTATGTTATATTGTAGATTAATCTATATGTTATCTATTCTATGTGTTAGACTTACGATAAAAGTAAAGGTGGGGATACCAGAGAGCTTCAAAGTAGGATGGTACCCCCCCCAAAAAAACTGGGTCGAGTCACCTTAAGTGATGCCACGATGACGACGACAACCAGAACGTAAAAAAAGCAATAGGTTGAATAGGCAAAACAGTAACCCATCAAGCTTCATTGTACCTTTCTTTGCTGTCACATACGACTATATCGGAGAAATGCCTAATTTCATGTTTTATGGAGGATGTAAACAAGCAACGGCTCAATTTTCTTTCTCTTTCTGAACTTGAATATGGTTCTTAGGAATTCGGCTTAAAAAGAGTTCGCTTGCATTTGACAAAGCAAATGAGTTGGTGTAATCGTGATAGAGATTGAAAGAACACAAATTCACGATTTAAGTGACGTTTTCTTAGACGTCGCCGTCTTGATATCTTAAACTCCCTATTGCCTATAGGGAGGATCGGAAATGGTCCACTGTATCGTTCTAAATTCTAAATTCACCCATCGGGGCTTAACCAATAATCGCTTTAAATTGTTGAAGGTGACGCCTGACCAGATGAAACCCAAGCTTTTCCGAGTGATCGTTAATTCTTGGGCGTGGCTAGTTTCTCTCTCAATTTGCACTTTAGTGATTTTTTCCTTATTGGATTACCGAGGAGAAGAAGCACTTCCAGAATCAGCGTAACATATACGTGCTGCACTGTTCAAGGATTTAAGTATGATGTTTAAAAACGGCATATATGTCTATTGGAAATTCGTAGCAGGCGAACATCGCAAAACCCTTTCTCCCAGTCCGGGCTAAAAAAAAGTTACCGAGCAAAAAGGCAAGGTAAAGCATTTTTAGCAATAAATAGCCAAGCAAGGTTATCAGAAAAGTAAGAGAGAAGACAAAGGAATTGTGATACAACACGATGGAAACACACGAGACGTTGATCCTAAATTTCGGTTAATCCAAAAATGCTTGCTTCAGACTGAATTTTATGCAATCAAAGGACAGTGGTTGAAAGACACTCCTTACTAACTTAATAAAAAGAAAGCTGAAAAATGAAGGCACACTATGGGTATCAATCAACCGTTGAACCCCCTACAGCCCCACCCCCCCTACCCCCAACCCGCATGTACCAAAAGAGGTCTTCGGATCTTTCGAGGTCAGGGCGTTTTGGCAACACTTAGTGGTAAACTAGAGACTGATCATGTACTACTTGTCTTCTTCCTGGGTTATTTTTTCTTCTTATCGTTGCAGAAAGAAGGTATAGTAATGGTACCGTGGTGCTTGATCTTTGAGCCGGCACTGTCCCGACCGCCATGGCAGACAGTTGTGCTTGAGATGTTTTGAATGACCAAGCAATCTCCACCTCTTTATTTAGTGTTAGAGAGGAGCCTTTACTTATTAGCTTTTCTCTGACTTTGGACGAGTTAGTGCCAAAGACAATGCGATCTTATATCATTTTGTCTGGATGTTTGAAATCGCGGTTTTGGGCGATCAAGGATCAAAGATGCGTAGATTTGTGATGAATTTCTAAAACAAGGTTAAGACAAAAACACGCTCAGGAAAATCAGTTATTCCAGAGGGTAAAGTATTCCGCAATCTAGGCGCTGCTTCTTGGAATGATTTGATTAATCTGCAAGAGTTTTTTTGGTCTTAGCCAATGGTGGCTCTAACAACAGTTCCTTGCTCGAACGCAGGTTATGTCGTGTCCGTTCTTCAGTCTTGATTACACCAACACCATAAATTGCCTTGAGGATCAATATTGCCTGAGGATCAATATTTTATACTTAGTTGTAAAACAAGCTGGAAGCCAATGCAGAAGAATTAAAGCAGGTGTTATGTGGTCGAACCAGGACCCGTGATTTTTTACTGATGTCACCTGAGCTATATTAGCGTCACCACCTACACAAATGCTGGCAATGTTCACTTTAGCCAACTGTTGCCAAGTGCCTTTGACAATGAATTCCGTCTTAAACAAATACAAAAGCAAAAAAAGGTAAAGAGAGACTATTGCCTTTCGTTAGAACATATCACCCAGTGGTACAAGGGAAAAAGCTCTAATTCGGCTTTCTTCATTCATACGACCTGAAGTAGAAGGTGGGAGCGGTATGCCGGAAAAGGCATTGCTGACTTGATGAAAATGGGAGTAAAAGATTTAAAGACATCTTCCCCTCCTTTGTTTTAAAAGTGACGACATGTTATTAAGGAAGTAAGCAACTCGAGAATTTCAACGTTTTGCATACTGGGAGTCTCAACGTAAAAGTGAGTACTGGCGTTGAAACCGGAAGATAATTCCTACGGGGAGGATTGTGTGAAGAAATGGTCCACTGTAGCGTTCTAAATTCTAAATTCACCCATCAAGGTTTAAGCAATAATTGTCTTAAACTGTTAAAGGTGAAGCCTGTCCAGATCAAAGCCAAGCTTTTCCCGAGTGATCGTTAATTCCTTTGCGTGGCAAGTTTCTCTCTTAAATTGCACGTTGGTGATTTTTTTTTATTAGATTACCGAGGAGAAGAAGCGCTTCCAAAATCAGCGTAACACATACTGTGCGTGTTGCAATGTTCAAGGGAATAAGTATGATGTTTCAAAACGGCATAGATATAGCTAAATTCGTAGCGAGCGAACATCGCAAAAACCTTTTCCCCAGTCCAGGCTTAAAAAAGTCTGAGCAAAAGGCTAGGCAAAACGATTCTAGAGAACCAATTTTAGTAGCAATAGATAGTCAAGGAAGGTTATCAGAGAAGTAAGAGATCTAGAGAAGACAAAGGAATTCTCAGATATAACACGCTGAAAACAGACGAAACGATTATCCTGAATTTCGGTTAATCCAAAAATGGTCGCTTCTGACTTATATGCACTCAAACGACTGTGGTTGAAAGAGACTCTTGAAAGACTAAAAAGGGAAGCTGAAGAATAAAGCCACGCAATATATGGGTAATCAATCGACCGTTGAGCCCCCTCCCCACCCGCCCCATTCTCAAACCGCATGTGCCAAAAGAGGTCTTCGGATCTTTCGAGGTCAGTGATATAGTCGTGAACAAGTTAAGTATGATTTGATTTAAGAAAATAAATATTTTCTTGTACATTAGGATATTTTGGCAACACTTAGTGGTAAACTGGATCCGGAAAGGTAGCAATAGTGCTTCTAGCTTTGCTCATATTATGTAGACATCAATGTAGTTGTAACTTTCTAGAGTGTTTACGCAATATCATCGTAGTACCATAAGGAGCTCGAACTTGACCGCAACATACAACAATCACGTACTCAAACCTCAGCCAATTCTGAACACGGTAGTGAGGCCGGGCATAATACGCATTACGAGGAGGCTAAGCTTATTTACCGAGACCCTCACTGGTACTCTTGTAAGGCGAAGGATACAATTCACTTAAACCTCCACGATGACAACATCAGTAGAGACAGTGGAATTGAGATTCCAGAACCGTGGCAGACCCAGAATCAGACAACAGCAGCCGATTGCTAGCACAGCAGACCGCGGTGGGAACAATTTTTTCCTTTAAGAACGCCAACAGTACTTCATATCGAAGCTGGCCAACATTGAGTTAACTTCGAATCACACCAATCACTGGCAATCACCGTGTTATTAATACTCAAACCTGAGTAAATCGAAACCATCTCCTGAATAACACAGCCACATATTTTTCCATTCTAGATATTTTATTCCTTATCCTATACAGTATAGTACTAAGACTGATAAAGACAAACACACACTGACTCTAAATCAAGTTATGAACTCACTTTATTACTTTTACAAACATTAATAACGGAGTCAATTTCCATCGCTTCTTCGTCTTTTGTCACTACTTGTTCCGGGCATTCCATTTCTGCTTGTTGGATACTACAATTCTTGCTGTTGAGGGCATTAGGCCCGTCATGTATAGCGCGCAAGATACGACTCTGAAGATCACCATCAAAACCATCTAGCTCAAGTGAAGTGAGAAATATAGTGGTTCAAGGCATCTTTGGTAGCTCACTGACGTACGTTTCCCACGATTGACTAAGCTTAAAGAGAGCATTGAGCACACTTTCAACATTGTTCAGGACTGCATTTAGATCAATTTTTCCACCACATCTTCTCGGTAATATAACCAAGAGTCGTCTTTATCCATTATAACACGCGAATGTTGTGTTTGATTTGGGTGTTGAATAGCAAAGCCGTAACAGCGATTCAGCTTTTTATCTTGAATTAGTTCGTTAACCATGGTTGTATAAGTCAGTTTGAACATATGGCCGATAAGACTTACTATCCTTTGCCGTTGAACTTGTTCCACTTCATCGATAGCAAGCAGAGGTATATCTCTTAAATCTTTAACGATATTAGGCACCATCTTGTAAGAAATTGACCAGTAATAGACAATTCGTGAATCACGCACTTGGAATGGGATAGCCTGCAGTGCAGGCGTATTTTGGGTGTGCGAAACCTTGTTCGTGTTCGTAATATTGTTGTAGCCGCCATCTTTTATTTTATGACAGTGGAAGATTGGGGAGAGTAGAAATAGTAACCCTTACGGTAGGTGCGAGCACGAAAGAAGGAAAGGGGTGAGGGTGAGGGGAGAAAAAAAAATACGCCTGCCCGATATCATCGTTCTTTTGGGAAACTCCGTACGCTGGCAAACGGAGCTCCTGATTGGTGCGGCATAGGGAAGTAGATTGATACCTGTCAATTAACTGTAAGGCTATACTGTTTATTCCGTTTGCCTGGTTTCCGTCAGTCTTTTGGGATTGGAGCGGCTGGGAATGTCGCGTGTATTACGCAATGAGAAAGTCAAAGCGATTTCTACACTGGTCATCAGGACAAGATTTGCTCGCAGTACTAAAACCTACACCACTTTTACCTCATGCCAAAATGCTGCTTGTTCCAATACGTTTTTTTTTATTTTCTGGCGAGTAGATTATGCTCTAGAGGGTTCTATGTTTTGACTGAGCAAATGTGATTTTAGCTGCTTGTTTTACACTGAGAGGTCATGACTCGCTTATTGATTTTCTGTGGTTTTTGAATTTCTGGTCTTCATGATTTGCTCTCTGCTGCAAGAGCGTTTTCTTTGACCTCTTTTGAAGCGTAAAACTCTTTTTGTTACAAAATAGGGCTGTTAGGTTCTTTATTTTTGTCCAAAGTGCCTCGGGATCTGAATAACTAAGCGATTTTCCTTCTAGTCCGAGAATGTGATGTTTTCCTGCAATGTTGTATCACGCTGTGCCCAGCTCGTTAGTTTTTTAGGTTGTTTGCAGGATTTTAAACTCTCACGGATAGCGATTTACAGAGATGAATTTAGAAGAATGAATTGCAGCTTAAACTGAAGCCTCATCAGCTGGGGGGAGAATTGCATTGTGACTTAGTCAAGATAAAAACAATGATAAACTCCAGCTTGTTTTTCTTAAGATGATGCGAAGTCTTTGGACTGGAGCGACTGTTTGTTTGTTTTGTTATTGTCTGCTACTCATTTCCGGAAGAGCGGTCACGCGCGTCTAATCAGGGGGTGTTTCTCATTTTCACAGTGTTTTCGGGCAGGCGTTTTCTCTTCTCTCTCCCCGCCCCCTCCCCGCTCCCTTTGACTGGCCCTATCTCCTCCTCTCTTCGGCGGAAGTTTCAACATGGCGCGAGAAACTTGCGCGTTCAAAGAAAACGCCTGCACTGCAGGCTAGGAATGGGTGCGTTATTGTTTGTTTCGAAACAATAGAAAAATATGGCACGTAAAAATAAACCATGATATAATACCTAAATAATCACTTTTCTATTTATAGACTATGATGTCAACATTTGTTGAGGACGTCAACCCCTCGGGTATTCTGATGTCACTTGCTCCTTGCCAGCTGAACAAAACTATGACATCATCCTATCTTTCTGAGATGCATGACGTCATCGGCATTAATTTATGCCTCTCACAAAGTTGATTAAATCCGCAAAAAAGTGGTTAACAGTCCGGGCCATAACCATTTCTGGATACTCGATGACGTCATCAATAATGGCTTCTGGTGCCGACTTCGAGGAAACTCATTTACTACTCTTATCTGACGAGACGGCAAGTCCGAGTAGCAGGGATGAAAACGAAAAACTATACTCTAACTAGACCAATTTCTAAGCTATGTTTGCTTGAGGAAGCCGTTTAAAACTGTGTTGATAGAAACTTAGGAGTTTTATAGAGACTTATTAAAAATGACCCGTTTCAAATTGGCGGACACTTGGTCTAATGAGCTGTTTAATGATTTAAGTTCATTTTGTCGTATTTACTTTCCTGAATGTTAAGTTAAATTCAGCCAAACCCTAAGGTTGTTGTGGCAAATTTTTGCTTTTGTCTTCGTTTTTACTTGCACGTACTCGTTAACTTGTTTTCTTTTCGTCTCTTTGTCTCACTCTGGTATTTTGTAAATTATACTTCTTTTTTTATGCGCTGTATGTAAATTTCGTCGTATATTTAACAATTATTCCACGAGGGCGCGTTGGATATGAGATGATAGATAGCCAATGAGGCGCATAGCGCCGAGTTGGCTATAATCATTTCATATCCAACAAGCCCGAGTGGAATAATTGTTTTATTAAAAACGCCCACAAAATCTCGTTGAATCGCCCTGACTAGAACAAACCGGAAAAGACAAGGGACTTCCGCTATTGACATGTCACACGTCTATCAAAACTGTCAACGCGCGAACGGGCTCGCCTAGACTGCATGAATGAAAAATGAAGACATTGTGCGATGAACATTAGTTTTTTAAAAACTCATCGTGATTCTAGGATTTTACACAGCAGAACAGCTAAAAAACCTGGCAGATAATGTGAAGGAAAGGATTTTTTAAGTGACAGCCGTCGAAATTACTACGAATTTGGATTTTCGGTGCAGTTATAAAAGTAAGAACAACGGAGAAAAACTACCGGTATTACCTCCTCGCTTGTTATGAAGTTGTTTGAAGCCACAAGCTGGTTTTGCTGAACGAGAAAAGAAGCTATACTGCCGCCTCGATTGCTCTAGTGAATGGCTGCATAGCCTGTATTTGTAGCTGGTTACTTGTGATTTATATTCTTGATGTTGGATAAACAAGCTGCAGTTATCTATCGGCGAGTGACTCGATCGGCGAATGGCTTCGCGATCATGAAGAAACAACACTTGTCTTCTTTCGTAGCTGGTCAAGGTACTTTAGTTCCATGTGTTTTTCGACAAACTTTCAAACAAGCTCTTGCGGCTTTTTTGTTTGTTTTTGTCTTTTTTCTTTCGTTGAAATTGCATTTCTAGTATTCTAAGAAATGAATTAAAACGATTTGCTTCGGGCGCCGTTCTATCCTTCGCGAAAAAAAATCTCAGCTAGCTTCCAATTTTAAACTGACGCGTACACCGACCATATATGGAGAACATGGTATATTAGCTCATATACCATAACGGCTAAGCCAATCAAAATGCTAGAATTGCATTATCCAATGATTCAGTTTTTAATAAAGTTTGTTATCCCTCCCTTTTCTATGCAGAGCTTTCTGCGTGTCTATTTGTGTTGGTTTATCCGTGTCAGTAGTTTTTCTCCGTTCCCTGAACCCCAAACCTTTGTTAACATCCTCAGCATTTGTTAAGCAGCCTCGTTCTTATCGTTTTCTGGAATTTCGTTTTTGCAGTCGTGTTTAGGTAGTTTGTCTGTATTGAAACTTTTATCTTTTTTCCACACTTTTGCTAGTCGTGTTGTTAGTAAAACATTTGCGGAGGTTATCGTGTGTGTTTTCTCGAATCGACCTTTGCCTTTTCAATGGCCTTCCTGACGCAGCGCGTGATTATGTTATTTTCGTCGGATAGAACTGTAACATTGTGTGGGTTGCTGTTGCGACCCGCGCACGACAGTGCTGGCAATTCTCCCACCCCCACTCCTCATACGAGGTGAAAATGTTTTTGGAAAAATTCTAGATACACGCATCCAACATTGTTTGCGCGGTGGTGGTGGGGGAATGCATGGATGGGCATGTGTGCGCGTGCGCTATTCTAAAAGTATACACTTGGATCACCCAAAAAGGGAAGCAATGAATATACATTATTATTCATTATTTTTTTTCGTTTCTGATTACTCTCAAATCCCACGGCATATCCTCCATAAGCAGCTAGCGCTGACCAAATCTGGGAGACGTTTTGCAATATTTAATAAAATGACATCAATAGAACAAGCTATCGCCAGTAAAAAGGACGGCAACCGGGACGCCCAAGAGACAAGGTTGCTTTAGCTCAGTTGTTTTTGTAAAGCTGGAGAAAATGGCTGAAATTTTCACTCCTTTTACGAGGAATAAAAAGCCCAACTTCTGCATAAAAACATAGCAAGAACATGAGCGGAAAATTACGGAATTTATCTGCAAACAGCGTCTGTTCGGCATAATGTATACATTATTAGTTTGTGTCCTTGCATGTCGCCATTAGGTGACCAATAAACACATTTGCACATTTGCCTTAAAGGCAAGCAATAAATATCAATATACAGTGGAACCCTGTTAATACGGTCACCAATGGGCCAAAAATAAATTGGCCGTATTAACGGGGTTTTACTGCAAGAGGTAAAATACTGCATAAGAAAAAATAATTCTGACCTGACTTGCAATCAAGAAGTGCACCCCTCTACGAAATGTTTGCTTTTACATTCATCGAATCAAGCTAAGAATAACTAATTCTGCTAAATGCATGGCTTTCGTAGCCATAAAGGTACAGGTCTGCAACTCCTTGTAGTGTCGGAGTAGTAAAATAAGATTAATCTTTATCCGCTCGGCAGGTCTCACAAAAACAAGCTCGTTGCCAGGGTTCTCTGTCTTGATTTAAGGAAGAACCCTGGTTGCCACTTGTCACGTGGCTCCCAAAAGCCAGTAGCCTCATCAGAACAAATTTACTGGTAAAATTTTCCACACCATACAGACGCTTTCGATGTTTTCGAGGCAGAGCAGCAAACTTAAGCCAGGAAGCCGTCAGTTTAATGGGTTTTGAAATCATATAATGTGATGGAGAGGTATACACATAAATTTTCGCATCTCCAGAGGACTTGGATAAGAGACTTTCCGGCTTATCAAGAATTTCAGGGACCGCTGGTTGAAAAGCAATCGCCAGAAAGCAAACCAGTCAGACGAGTGTAGCGTCAGGCGTTTGCTTGCGCGAAGAGTTTTAGTCTTTATCATATAAAAAAATTCTCTGTTGACTTAGCAAAGAAGAAACCATTGACTGTACAATACAGTGAGATCGCTGATAGAGAGATAGAAGTAATTCCCAAAAATGTTTGCTGGATTCCAGTTGTTGTCCCTTGGACACTCAGTGGATAAGGGAATAACCAACAGCTAAATTCTGTATTTCCAGAATATGACTTTTTTAATTTTCTCAGGCTGTTAGTCATATTATTCATAAAAAAGCGACTGTTACCATCTGTTCCTGTAGTACCTCTACAGTGTGTGTATGTCACGGCAGCCGTTCAGTAAAAACCTGTACACGTACAGATGAGTTACGTTACTCGTGTGTACTCATTTGCAGCTGTGTCCATATTTATGACATTTATGACTCTCGTTATACTTAACACACGTGTAGTGTTTTAATCTTGGTCATTAGCGAAGGAAAAAATACAAAAATTCAAACTTACAACCACTCTAACTTAGGGAGATTCCAAAACGCCCCAGGCGAAAGTTGGACAATTTTGTTGGAGTAAAGAGACCTGCAAAAATAAGGACGACAGTCCTGTTAACACTGACCATTACATCAAGGACCAGTCAACGCACGTCCCTTGTCAGCCAGTTTTAATCGTAACTAGTTAGGAATTTCAGCTTTTATTTTGCACAATCTGTACACGTACAGATGAGTTACGTTACTCGTGTGTACTCATTTGCAGCTGTGTCCATATTTCCTTGACGTTTTAAGGCACCTTTTTAGGAAACATTTGAAATATCGATTGTATTATCCCAAAGAGCCATTATACACTTAATGTCAGATCCCGAGGGAAACAGGTAGTTTTGTTTTCCCGAGAGTCCTGATGTTTCCCGAGACGAAGTGGAGGGAAACATCAGGACTATGTTGAAAGACATGTTTGAACGTGGGTGATAAACCGCGCAACTTCACCTTCCAACTCGTTTTGCAGCATATTGTTGCTAAACAACTCGCACGTTTTTCTTTTGTTGAAGAAACAGCCTCTATTGCATGACTTTTCAAGCACAGTGAGCTGTGCTTTTTTTGCTTTAACGTTTAACTCAACTGAATGGAAAAAAATTCTTATTCGGCTTTCATTATCCATGCGACCTGAAGTAGTACGTGGGCGCTGTATACTGGACAAGGCATTGCTGACTTGCTTAAACTGGAAATGAAAGATTTCAAGGCATATTCTCTTTCTTTGTTTTAAAGTGACGAAATGTTATTAAGGAAGTAAGCAACTCGAGAATTCCAACGTTTTGCATATTAGGAGTCTCAACGTGAAAGTGTGTACCGGCGTTGGAACCGGAAGATATTTCCTATGGGGAGGATCGTGTGAAGAAATGGTCAACTGTGGCGTTCTAAATTCTAAATTCACCCATCAAGGTTAAGCAATAATCGTTTTTTGAAACGATTATTAAAAATTGTTGAAGGTGACGCGTGTCCAGCTCAAAACCAAGCTTTTCGGAGTGATCGCTAATCCATGGGCGTGGGAAGTTTCTCTCAAATCGCACGTTGGTGATTTCTTTTATTGGATTAGCGAGGAGAAGAAGATCTTTCAACATCAGCGAGACACATACGCGTTGCACTGTTCAGGGGAATAAATATGATGTTTAAAAACGGCATAGATATTGTGAATTCGTAGCAAACGAGGATCGCAAAAACCTTTTGCCCAGTCCAGGCTTAAAAAAGATGCCGACAAAAATGCGAAGCAAAGCAACGCTTGCAAAGCAAATTTAAATTTAGTAGCAATAGTTAGTCAAGCAAGGTTATTAGACAAGTAAGAAAGAAGGCAAAGGAATTCTGAGAAACGATGAAAACAGATAAAACGATTATCCTGAATTTCGGTTAATCCAAAAATGGTTGCTTCTCACTTATATGCACTCAAAGGACTGTGGTTGAAAGAGACTCTTAAAGACTTTAAAAAAGGACGCTGAAAAACGTAGCCACACTATCATGGGTAATCAATCGACCGTTGAACCCCTCCTTACCCTCCCCCTCTCAAACCACATGTGCCAAAAGAGGTCTTGGGATCCTTCGAGGTCAGTCATATAGTCGTGAACAAGTTAAGGATCATTTGATTTAAGAATTGAAATAAATATTTTTTTGTGCGTTAGGGCGTTTTGGCAACGTTTAGTGGTAAACTGGATCTGGAAAGGTAGGAATAGGGCTTCTAGCGTGGCTCATATTATGTAGACATCAATGAAGTTGTAACTTTCTAGAGTGTTTACGCAATATCATCGTAGTACCATAAGGAGCTCGAACTTGACATGGACATACAACAACCACGAACTCAAACCTCAGCCAATTCTGAACGCGCTAGTAAGACCGGGCATAAAACGATTTATGAAGGTTACCGAGACCCTCATTGGTACTCTTGTAGGGCGAAGGAGACAACTCACTTAAAACTCTGCAACATCAATAGCGACAGTGGAGTTGAGATTCCAGAACTGTGACAGCCCAACGATCAGACAACAGCAGCCGATTGGTGGCACAGCAGACCGCAGTGGGAACAATTTTTTCTTTAATAACGCTGACAATGCTTCAGATCATAGCTCGCCAACATCGAGTTAAAATCGAGTTACAATAATCACTGGCAATCACGGTGTTATTAATACTCAAAGCTGAGGAAATCGAAACCATCTCCTGAATAACACAGCCACATATTTTTTTCATCTTGGATATTTTATTAGTCTCGCTTGCGTAAGCAGCGAGACTCATAATCTACAACGCGTTTTCCGCTCCGGCGGGTAGTCCCTTATATAGGGTATCAATTTCGACCATTTTATTGAAATAGGGTATGGTTTGTGCACTCTAGTCTTGAATTGGGTATGTTTTTTAGAAGAATTAGCTACTTCTTCATCATTTGGCGATAAACCATTTCCCTTTTAATGTTTACGCCAACTACCGTGTACGTGCCGTAACAGTTTTTGGTTATATTTAGGACACAAAAGGGAGGTCATTGTGCCAGGCGTTCCTTGCGGAGACCGCGGAAACTGGGACTAAGAATCGTTGCGTGATCGAAGACACGCATGTTTTGCGAAAAAAGCTTAGGAAAGATTAAATTTAAAGCTTTTCCGAAACGTGTCGGTCCACGAATTCTATCACTTGAACGCGTTGATTTCTTTGGAACAATTGAACACTACTGAGTGGTCTGAAAAAAAATAAGAATCTTAATTAGCACAATTGCGTTGCTCGGCTGTTGTAAACTTTCGCTGTATGCAAATGAGTCTTGTGATGAGCATGCGATTTATTTTTAGCGATGATTGAAATGAAATGCCATGTAAATCACTTTTTAGATATCTGGCAATGATGTAATTTCTCTGGAATCCAGGTCCTTAAATTTTCGTGTATTTATACACGCGTATAGCCTGCTACCGCAGGGTATTTCTGATCGTCGCTAACACGCGTACTAAATCGATTCAGAAACAAATAAAAAGTATCGATGTCGATAAAGTAGGAAGTAAAAAACCTTCAGCGAGTAAATCATGTTTCTTGTAGAATTAACCGCCTCCTCATTTCTCGATGTAATCTCCAAGCAGGCGAGACTCAATACCGCTGTAAGCGCGTTCTTGTTCCTTATTCTATACAGTACACTGGAAAAGTTGAAAATTTACAGGCACATGTAAAAATGAAATCGCACCCTGTAAAATACAATTTACGTGTTTGCAAATTCTAATTTACATCATAGGGGTTGTAAAATAGAATTTTAATACGTCAATTTTCAGTTTTACCTCGCCATTTAATATTACTGTAAAAAACAAATACAGCCAGCGTCCTTCGGCGGTAATAGATAGGAGACCATGTAAAAACGTGTAAAATGTTTTACACATATTTACAGTATCATCTTTGTAAATAGCCCGTAAATCTTTTTTCTAAGAACATGTAAATAACGTGTAAACATCATGTAAATCAAGACATTGACTGGGCCCCGTAAAAACCTTGTAAGTCGAAAAAAAAAGAGACTGATTTGACCCTGTAGAAACATTGTAAATCAAGAAAGGGAGACTGGTTTGAACCTGTAAAATTCTTGTAAATCGATAAAGGGAGACTGTTTTGACCCTGTAAAAACCTTGTAAAAAGAAGAAATGAAACTGGTTTGACCCTCTAAAAACCTTGTAAATCGAAGAGAGGGATACCGATTTGACCCTGTAAAAATATTGTCAATCGATAAAGGGAGACTGATTTGTCCAGGTAAAGACATGGTAAATCAATAAAGGGAGACTGATTTGACCTTGTAAAAACATCGTAATTGGAAAGAAAAGGAGACTGATTTAACCCTAAAGTTTATATGGAAACAAGGGAAAATTGTACTTGGTGTGCCTGTGCCATAGCTGACCGCTGCTGCTGGGTTGTGCTTAAATCATACCGTCCAAAGGGACAGCCGGGGAGTACCAGGAACGAGTTTCCGATTCGGGCCCACTTCGGAAATTCTCGAAAACATCCAATATGGCTGCTCAAGCGTGGTGGAAAACTGACAGCCAAAGGGGCTGTTTTATCGCCAGAGAAACGTGATTTTACGGTATTGTTGACGAAGTTTGTGTTTATTGTGACTTTTGAAGAGTTCTTGGTCCTGTATAGTGAGCAATCCTTTTATAAATGTCTTGTCAATTTGTCTTGTCCCGCTGGCCGGCATTACCGAAGAAAATAGTACCGTCCAACGGGACATCCTAAATTATGGCAATACATCACCTCTAGCTTTCTTTGTTAAACTTTGTTGTAGAACGTGATTTCTGTAGGTTTCCACAAGCTTAGTATAACTCTATAGTAATGTTTTTATTCATAAAAGTGGCCTTGTCCTTTTGGCTGGTATTACAGAAGAAAATAGTACCGTTCAACGGGACACCCTGAGTTTTAGGCCGAGAAATATGACTGCAAGTAAAATAGGCAATGATGTCATTTTTCACCAAGACAACTCCGATGAACACTGACAGTAACTTTTTATCTTTTTCTGAAAAAGCTATAGTGATCGTTTTCCTATATCGTTGTTAGTGAAGGCGTATTCAATGCACAATTTTAGGAGTTGATGACCAGGAAAGATACAGTCCAATCACACGTGTGCTGTATCGAGATATTTTCCACACAACTTACATGTACGTCATTAGAGAAAGCATGCCCAATTCATGGACCATCAAAAAAAATATGGGCCTTTTTCTTAAATTTAGTAATTATCCTCATAATACTGATCATCATTACCATCGTCATCATCAATCATCATCATCATCATCATCAACACCATTAAGTGCAGCATTTTGCCTTCATTGTATTTGCTAACCAGATTAACTTTCAAGAATTCGTTGTTACAAAGCAAGCTGCCCTCAAGTTGTCTTTATTCTAACAAAGGAGTTTGAAATAACCAGGTCCAATAGCTGCTGGAAAAGCATAAAGGAAACTAGTTTCATGAGCATTGTTACTATGTTGAAATTCAAAACAACCAAACGACACTGAGAGACTTCTTTAGGGATCTTGAAATGTGCTAATTGTCCATTTATAAGTCGTTAATTGGTCTTAATTCCAGAATCTAAACCCGTACAGACCTCTACGTTAATGGCTTCTTTTTTCCTGCTGTAGTTTCTCATTAAAATCTAGCAAGAATATATTTTAATTATAGGACCAATCAAAAACCGTTTTACTTATAGACATAACACGCATACGACTGCTAGAACAAGTCTTATTTTTTTTCATAATATAGCGAAAAATCGATAATGTTATTTTGGAAATTATGATGACTTCTATTCAAACCGCAGAGAAGCATTGTCATGAAATGTCGCCAAAATGTGTTAAAGAAAAGCGAAAACAGTGAAAATTAGACAACTAAGGATAATTAATCCACTCTTGTTACTCAGCGTTCCCGAACCAAGAGAGGTCCTGGGATCCTTTTTGGTGAGTAATAGGAAATAATAAACAAAGAAACGCGTCGTTTTTTCACAATCTATGTAAGGAAACGAGATTTGATAAAGACCCTTGAGGGAGTTTTTTAAGCTCGTCCTGGGAGGTATTATCTCAAATCCCTGCAGAAAAACACATTAAGTTAATTTGTGTCAAATAAATAACAAAATATATCTTTTCGACCACGAGTTTTTAAATCCTAATCGCATCAGTGACCTTTATGATAAAACAGGCATGTAAAACATTCTGAAAATTACGTGTTTCATCATTGATCAGCAAAAGTTCATTAAATGTTTTATTTAATAAGCACTTTGAGCAACACTGATCTAGTAGATGCAAGAATGTGTTTCTCTCCTTTTCTTACCCCATTTGCTTAAAAACAACAGAAGAAAAACAGCAAGGCATCAATCGAGCACTTTACTTTATTTCAATACTGTAGTTTCAATAAGTTAAAAACTTCTTTCCATGAACGCCGTAAATGTAAGAACAAGATTTAAAAGTCTAAAGGAAAACGCCCAACAATTACGTTAACAAATCTCTATCTATTTTAATTTATATTAAAAATACTTAAAGTTAAAAGATGCAATAACAGCAAACTTTAAAGATTAAGGGATGATTTGACAGCAACCGATATTTTCCTTTTCTAAAAAAATGCTACTAGATTTAACTGATTTCGATTCTTGATGGAGAGATTTCCTCTCCCAAATGTAAGAAATCGAACCTTGCAGTTTGTGGATCACGTATTATTACAATATTTAAGTTACTTCTTCTAAGGCGAGATTTGTAGGACTTGTTTTCGCTGCTCATTGGAAAGAGTTCCCTTATATACTGTTGCACTTTTTTGTGTATAATGTCAAGAGCCATAATGAGATAATATATATCATACATAAGAAGGCAAAGCATTTTGTCCCTTCTCGTGGCTAGATTATCCCAGTTAGGAAATTTAAGGAGATCTTCTGATCTCGTTTTATAGTCCTGGGAGGTATTATCGATCTATTCTGCAATTTTTGAATTTACTGAGTAAATTGAGACACTTAGGGAGGTACTTTGTATACATTAGAAATAGTAAAGGACCTAAAGCAGACCAGAAAAGATGGTCCTGTTTTACCGGACGGAATGTTTCAAACTGAAACTCGAGTTTCATTTTCCAAAGCAATTTTTGATACCAGTTTCAGGATTTCAAGGCCGTTTTTCGGTAAATTAATGAAACTGATTTGCGCAAATAGTAGACACGATTCCGGGCAAATTTAATCAGGCCTGAATTTTGCATACCATTTATCCAAACCGTGAACACACCAGTTTGCCCATATAGATGGTGAAAAACTTTTGTTTTCCACAATCTACTGTTGCTGCCTATTGCCGGTATTATTTAAACCAGTTGAGAGGCACTCCTGCAATGCCATAAAGTTACAGCTTTCTTGGTAATATTGCGTGGGAGACGGTTTTAAAGGCTTTAGTGATATCTTAAAATACTATCGTTTCGCCCTGTATCGTGCTCAAAGGAAAAGTAAACGTGCATTTCATTTCCCTCTCGGGAGCCAGTTTGTTAAGCCTGTTAACAATACAACGCGTGTATTATAAATTATTAGCAGGAATTTATTGAATTGGCATGCGCAGGCGCCATAGGTCACGCGCGTATTTTTTCCAGCTATGGAATGTAGCAACTTATGTCAATAGAACTCGCTGGAAAAAGTTAAGGATCACTGATTTAAGAAAATAAATATTTTCTTGTATATCAGAGCGTTTTGGCAACACTTAGTGGTAAACTGTAGAGGCAGAAATAGTGCTTCTAGCGTGACTCATATTACTGATAACGTGGTACTGTTTGTCTTTTTCATAGGTTATTTCTTCTTCTTATCGTTGCAGGGTGTGGTAAAGTTTTCATGATTAGAAAAGTTGAATATGAATAGCTTCAAGTCAGTGGAAGTCTGGAGGGCTATGATGACTGGGCCTGGGATGTCTGTGACATAGAAGGATGCTAAAGCGATTTCCCCTTTGTAGCAACAAGCTATAGTAATGGTATCGTGTTGCTTGATCTGTGAGCCGCCGCTGGTAGTGAGGGTTATATCCGATGGTAATAAGGAACCAGGTTTTAGCTAGGTTCTGCTGGCACATTTGACCGCAGAACCTCATTGGAAGTGTGTTTCCCAGGTACCGGTGTCCACGGTGGCTTCAAGGAGGATGTTCTTATGAGTATCCTGTGGAAGGCTTAAATTAATTGATACAAATGCTTCATCTCTAAGACGATTGGTCTCCCTACGTAAGACAACAGCTTGAGGCTTCGCTTCTGGCTTGTTCTAGAGAGTGAAATCGTTGTCTTAGGGCTTTTGATCAGCAGGCGTCTGCAAAATGGTTTGGCTTCTTGCAGGACAGAAATATCTCATCACGTGCTAGGCAGTTGGAAGGTGAACTGTGGGCGCTGTCACAGTTTCCGCTCTTCCGTGTTCCTACTGAAGGTTGATAATTCTACGGTTGGTTGCATTGTGGTCCTTTTTTGGTGTTTTGTTTCAGAACTGATTTGCAACATTAATTGCTGCGAAACGAGTTCAATAGCGGTGTTGCGCGGTTTAGCACACACGAATTAGGCCTGTCTTGCAACAAATCAGGTTGTTACAGGTTGCGAAAATGTTGTGTAGCGTGTAGTTCTATTGCTTTGCAACAAAATCTATATAGGGTGCCTGTTTTACTGGCCCTTAGCAAACGTTTGCAGAATTGTCAAGTGACGTATGTCCCGTGTATGGAGTGATTCCCGTGTAAAATTATCCAATCAAAATTCAGTATTCACCCAACTGACTTGTTGAAAGACAGGTTTCAACGTGGGTGATAAACCGCGGATATTAGGGACTTTTAAGATACCACGACGGCGACGACAACCAGAACGTAAAAAAAAAAGCAATAGGCTGACTAGGCAAAACAACAACTCATCACGCTTTTTTGTACATTTTTTTGCTGTCACATAGAACTACATCGGAGAAATTCCTAAGTTTACCTTTTATGGAGCATGTAAACAAGCGACGGCTCAATTTGAATATGGTTCTTAGGAATTCGGCTTAAAAAGAGTTCGCTTGCATTTGACAAAGCAAATGAGTTGGAGTAATCGTGATAGAGAATGAAAGAACACAAATTCACTTTTAAATGACGTTTTCGTGGCCGTCGCCGTCGTGATATCTTAAACTCCCTATTGCCTATAGGGAGGATCGTATCAGGAAATGGTCCACTGTATCGTTCTAAATTCTAAATTTACCCATCGAGGTTTAAGCAATAATCGCTTTAAATTGTTGAAGGTGACGCCTGTCCAGATCAAACCCAAACTTTTCCGAGTGATCGTTAATTCTTGGGCGTGGCTAGTTTCTCTCTCAATTTGCACTTTAGTGATTTTTTCCTTATTGGATTACTGAGGAGAAGAAGCACTTCCAGAACCAGCGTAACATATACGTGCTGCACTGTTCAAGGAAATAAGTATGATGTTTAAAAAACGGCATATATGTCTATTGGAAATTCGTAGCAGGCGAACATCGCAAAACCCTTTCTCCCAGTCCGGGCTAAAAAAAAAGTTACCGAGCAAAAAGGCAAGGTAAAGCATTTTTAGCAATAAATAGCCAAGCAAGGTTATCAGAAAAGTAAGAGAGAAGACAAAGGAATTGTGATACAACACGATGGAAACACACGAGACGTTGATCCTAAATTTCGGTTAATCCAAAAATGCTTAATTCAGACTGAATTTTATGCAATCAAAGGACAGTGGTTGAAAGACACTCCTTACTAACTTAATAAAAAGAAAGCTGAAAAATGAAGGCACACTATGGGTATCAATCAACCGTTGAACCCCCTACAGCCCCACCCCCTCTACCCCCAACCCGCATGTACCAAAAGAGGTCTTCGGATCTTTCGAGGTCAGGGCGTTTTGGCAACACTTAGTGGTAAACTAGAGACTGATCATGTACTACTTGTCTTTTTCCTGGGTCATTTTTTTTTTTATCGTCGCAGAAAGAAGGTATATAGTGGTGGTACCGTGGTGCTTGATCTTTGAGCCGCCGCTGGCCAGACCGCCATGGCAGACAGTTGTGCTTGAGATGTTTTGAATGATCGAGCAATCTCCACCGCATTATTTAGTGTTAGAGAGGAGCCTTTACTTATTAGCTTTTCTCTGACTTTAAGCGAGTTAGTGCCAAATACAATGCGATCCTATAACATTTTGTCTGGATTTTTGAAATCGCGGTTTTGGGCGATCAAGGATCAAAGATGCGTTGATTTGTGATGAATTCCTAAAACAAGGTTAAGACAAAAACACGCTCAGGAAAATCAGTTATTCCTCTCTTGTCTCCCCAATCCCCCAGGTACCATGAACGGTATTCAGATCTTTTTAAGAGATTCACATTAAATAATACTCTAGACAAAGAAATCCACGATTTACTTACAAGTACTTTAGCGATGACAAATTTGAAAATATTCCAGGCGGAAGCTGATCGATCTTGTTGTTACCCAAAAACCTACAGAAAGTAGAAGGTATATTATTCATTCAAAATATTTTCCCGATTCTGATTGGCTCAAAGTACACGTTTAATTCACCATAACCAGTTACTGATGTCCAAATTTGGAAGTTTTTTTGTGTTTAACGAGGAAATGACGTCAAAAATGCAGTGTTTTCGCAGGTTAAAGCACCGTTAACCGAGAAGACCTGGGGACGAGGTTGAGTTGTTTTGATTGTGAACGTGAAAAAAGGGGGACATTTCACTCGTTTCAAGAGTAAGAACTAGGCGAAAACATAGCTAAAAATATGGCAAGAACAGCAAGAAGACAACTCGAAGGGCGACATCTGCTATTTGGAGATTATTTGCGGAGTGCTGGACAAACCTAAACGTGCACTATCGAAGATGAAATTAACATCGATGGATCGATGGAGGTTAGCATGTTTCAGCCATGTTTTTAAAGTAGGAATTATTTTGAATGAATGATAAAACAATTATTGAATTCGATCGAATTGTTCGATGTCGGAGGGTGTTATCCGCCTCGGCCGATAACACCCTCCTCGATCTCCATAATTCTTCATAAGATACTCAGTCTTATTCATTAATTGTTAATTAATGACTTAAATTTTTTTAGTAATTCTACGATACAGGCTGGACAACTACCGACATTCTAGGAAAAATCGTTTAAACTATCTTTAAACGGATAAACTTTGACAATTCGCTGTAAACGCTTAGGTTTCGAACTCCCCTCGTGCATCGTGTTATTTTACAAAGATCCGATTTGTACGGTAAGGTAAAACGGGGAACGAAAAATGTGCAACTTGATTTGCAACGTTAATTGCTACGAAACGAGTTCAATAGCGGTGTTGCGCCTTTTACCACTCACGAAATAGACCTGCACGTCTTGCAACAGATCAGGTTGTTGCAGGTTGCGAAAATATTGTGTAACGAGTAGTTCCACTGCTTTGCAACAAAATCTATATAGGCTGCCGGTTTTAACGGCCTTTGCCAAACGTTTGCGGCATTGTCAAGTGACATACGTTCCGTGTATGGAGTGATTCCCGTGTAAAATTATCCAATCAAAATTTATTGTTCACGCAACTGACTTGTTCGAAGACAGGTTTGAAAGTGGGTGATAAACCCCGCTACTTCACTTTCCAACTCGTTTTGCAGCATAATGTTGCTAAACAACTCGCACATTTTTGTTGCCCGTTAATAATAATAATAATGATAATAATAATAATAATAATAATAATAATAATAGTAATTTATTTAGTGAAAGCACTATTTACAATTCATTTTTATTAAAAAACACTTTGTTTTGATTAAAAAGAATTATTTCAGTAAAAAATCATTTGAATAAAAAACATTTCAATTACATAATCAAAGAAAGTAATTTCAAGCGCAAACGTCTTCGAGCTACAATATTTTTAAAATTTAATAATAATGAACATATTTTATTGATAACAATGCTAACTGTGAAAATCCTATTTAATCATTTAATTAAAAAAAAGAATTAAGAACATTTCATTTCAATTAGAACAATCCATTTCGCTTTAAAAAAAGAAACTATTTTCAAGGTCAATTGCATTCTTAATAAGAAAATCACTAAAAAAGGAGGAAATTTTAATAGCGTTCTTACTGCGTTACTGACGAATATTTGCCATTTATACGTAAGGAAACACATGAACAGTCCGATTGAACGGCTCTTCAACAACTTCGACGACAATATCAACATTTTTAATGTCACATGACACTAGAGCCTCTAAGAGAAACCAACGCAGATCTCAAGAGTGCGAATAAAGTTCTACTTCTGATCCATGAGATGGTTTTGGCATACTGCTCCCCTTTTTTGATGGCAATCAGCTGTGCTAAACGGTTATGATACATCAAGCACTCCTTTCCCATTCCGCCAGTTATGGTGAAGACCAAAGGTGTAAATGTTCCATGCTCGGTGTCCAGAACTCTCCTTGAGTAGAAACGCTTCTTGTCGTTCTCATGAATACGATATATTTGATGTGGCTCTAGGTCCTTATACGATACAGCATTAGGGTGACAGACCCTCACATCGAAGGATGCTGATAGATGTCGCTCCCAGAAACCACGCGTTTGTATATTTAACCTCGCATCCTGAGATTTGTTAGATCATCTGTTTAAATGTTCGCCGGAGATGTCTTTAAGTACTGGCTCGATCTCCACATCGCTACCCACCATACTCAGAAATTCAGCTTCGAGATCTCTTAGCTCGTTGTGGGGTTGAGTAATAAAACCTCCTAGTTTGCAAATCATAGAGTGATCAACCGTAAAGGCTTCCCCACAAGCACATGTGGAGGGGAAATCTTCCACTGGCCAGTCGTAGCGTAGTTTAACAGCATCACGGAACTCCCTCTTATTCAGGTTAAATTCCAAATCCTGGAGGGGAAGCACTGCAAGTCATGCTGATGATCCCTTTTCTGTTGCCAGATCTAATGCTCGCTGAGTCTTTGTTGGTGCCATCTCCTTAAAACGCTTTGCCCTAAGATTGCTTATTAACCAACGTTTTTTATACTAGGAGTCTCAACGTGAAAGTGAGTGCTGGCGTTGGAACTGGAAGATATTAGGGACTTTAAGTGATGCCACGATGACGACGACAACCAGAACGTAAAAAAAGCAATAGGTTGAATAGGCAAAACAGTAACCCATCAAGCTTTATTGTACCTTTCTCTGCTGTCACATACGACTACATCGGAGAAATGCCTAACTTCATGTTTTATGGAGGATGTAAACAAGCAACAGCTCAATTTTCTTTCTCTTTCTGAACTTGAATATGGTTCTTAGGAATTCGGCTTAAAAAGAGTTCGCTTGCATTTGACAAAGCAAATGAGTTGGAGTAATCGTGATAGAGATTGAAAGAACACAAATTCACGATTTAAGTGACGTTTTCTTAGACGTCGCCGTCTTGATATCTTAAACTCCCTATTGCCTATAGGGAGGATCGTATCAGGAAATGGTCCACTGTATCGTTCTAAATTCTAAATTCATCCATCGGGGCTTAACCAATAATCGCTTTAAATTGTTGAAGGTGACGCCTGTCCAGATCAAACCCAAGCTTTTCCGAGTGATCGTTAATTCTTGGGCGTGGCTAGTTTCTCTCTCAATTTGCACTTTAGTGATTTTTCCTTATTGGATTACCTGGGGGAAGAAGCACTTCGAGAATCAGCGTAACATATACGTGCTGCACTGTTCAAGGATTTAAGTATGATGTTTAAAAACGGCATATATGTCTATTGGAAATTCGTAGCAGGCGAACATCGCAAAACCCTTTCTCCCAGTCCGGGCTAAAAAAAAGTTACCGAGCAAAAAGGCAAGGTAAAGCATTTTTAGCAATAAATAGCCAAGCAAGGTTATCAGAAAAGTAAGAGAGAAGACAAAGGAATTGTGATACAACACGATGGAAACACACGAGACGTTGATCCTAAATTTCGGTTAATCCAAAAATGCTTAATTCAGACTGAATTTTATGCAATCAAAGGACAGTGGTTGAAAGACACTCCTTACTAACTTAATAAAAAGAAAGCTGAAAAATGAAGGCACACTATGGGTATCAATCAACCGTTGAACCCCCTACAGCCCCACCCCCCCTACCCCCAACCCGCATGTACCAAAAGAGGTCTTTGGATCTTTCGAGGTCAGGGCGTTTTGGCAACACTTAGTGGTAAACTAGAGACTGATCATGTACTACTTGTCTTCTTCCTGGGTTATTTTTTCTTCTTATCGTTGCAGAAGGAAGGTATAGTAATGGTACCGTGGTGCTTGATCTTTGAGCCGCCACTGTCCCGACCGCCATGGCAGACAGTTGTGCTTGAGATGTTTTGAATGACCAAGCAATCTCCACCGCTTTATTTAGTGTTAGAGAGGAGCCTTTACTTATTAGCTTTTCTCTGACTTTGGACGAGTTAGTGCCAAAGACAATGCGATCTTATATCATTTTGTCTGGATGTTTGAAATCGCGGTTTTGGGCGATCAAGGATCAAAGATGCGTAGATTTGTGATGAATTTCTAAAACAAGGTTAAGACAAAAACACGCTCAGGAAAATCAGTTATTCCAGAGGGTAAAGTATTCCGCAATCTAGGCGCTGCTTCTTGGAATGATTTGATTAATCTGCAAGAGTTTTTTTGGTCTTAATCAATGGTGGCTCTAACAACAGTTCCTTGCTCGAACGCAGGTTATGTCGTGTCCGTTCTTCAGTCTTGATTACACCAACGCCATAAATTGCCTTGAAGATCAATATTGCCTGAGGATCAATATTTTATACTTAGTTGTAAAACAAGCTGGAAGCCAATGCAGAAGAATTAAAGCAGGTGTTATGTGGTCGAACCAGGACCCGTGATTTTTTACTGATGTCACCTGAGCTATATTAGCGTCACCACCTACACAAATGCTGGCAATGTTCACTTTAGCCAACTGTTGCCAAGTGCCTTTTACAATGAATTCCGTCTTAAACAAATACAAAAGCAAAAAAAGGTAAAGAGAGACTATTGCCTTTCGTTAGAACATATCACCCAGTGGTACAAGGGAAAAAGCTCTAATTCGGCTTTCTTCATTCATACGACCTGAAGTAGAAGGTGGGCGCGGTATGCCGGAAAAGGCATTGCTGACTTGATGAAAATGGGAGTAAAAGATTTAAAGACATCTTCCCCTCCTTTGTTTTAAAAGTGAGGACATGTTATTAAGGAAGTAAGCAACTCGAGAATTTCAACGTTTTGCATACTAGGAGTCTCAACGTAAAAGTGAGTACTGGCGTTGAAACCGGAAGATAATTCCTACGGGGAGGATTGTGTGAAGAAATGGTCCACTGTAGCGTTCTAAATTCTAAATTCACCCATCAAGGTTTAAGCAATAATTGTCTTAAACTGTTAAAGGTGAAGCCTGTCCAGATCAAACCCAAGCTTTTCCGAGTGATCGTTAATTCCTTTGCGTGGCAAGTTTCTCTCTTAAATTGCACGTTGGTGATTTTTTTTTATTAGATTACCGAGGAGAAGAAACGCTTCCAAAATCAGCGTAACACATACTGTGCGTGTTGCAATGTTCAAGGGAATAAGTATGATGTTTCAAAACGGCATAGATATAGCTAAATTCGTAGCGAGCGAACATCGCAAAAACCTTTTCCCCAGTCCAGGCTTAAAAAAGTCTGAGCAAAAGGCTAGGCAAAACGATTCTAGAAAACCAATTTTAGTAGCAATAGATAGTCAAGGAAGGTTATCAGACAAGTAAGAGATCTAGAGAAGACAAAGGAATTCTCAGATATAACACGCTGAAAACAGACGAAACGATTATCCTGAATTTCGGTTAATCCAAAAATGGTTGCTTCTGACTTATATGCACTCAAACGACTGTGGTTGAAAGAGACTCTTTAAAGACTAAAAAGGGAAGCTGAAGAATAAAGCCACACTATATATGGGTAATCAATCGACCGTTGAGCCCCCTCCCCACCCGCCCCATTCTCAAACCGCATGTGCCATAAGAGGTCTTCGGATCTTTCGAGGTCAGTGATATAGTCGTGAACAAGTTAAGTATGATTTGATTTAAGAAAATAAATATTTTCTTGTACATTAGGATATTTTGGCAACACTTAGTGGTAAACCGGATCCGGAAAGGTAGCAATAGTGCTTCTAGCTTTGCTCATATTATGTAGACATCAATGCAGTTGTAACTTTCTAGAGTGTTTACGCAATATCATCGTAGTACCATAAGGAGCTCGGACTTGACCGCAACATACAACAATCACGTACTCAAACCTCAGCCAATTCTGAACGCGGTAGTGAGGCCGGGCATAATACGCATTACGAGGAGGCTAAGCTTATTTACCGAGACCCTCACTGGTACTCTTGTAAGGCGAAGGATACAATTCACTTAAACCTCCACGATGACAACATCAGTAGAGACAGTGGAATTGAGATTCCAGAACCGTGGCAGACCCAGAATCAGACAACAGCAGCCGATTGCTAGCACAGCAGACCGCGGTGGGAACAATTTTTTCCTTTAAGAACGCCAACAGTACTTCATATCGAAGCTGGCCAACATTGAGTTAACTTCGAATCACACCAATCACTGGCAATCACCGTGTTATTAATACTCAAACCTGAGTAAATCGAAACCATCTCCTGAGTAACACAGCCACATATTTTTCCATTCTAGATATTTTATTCCTTATCCTATACAGTATAGTACTAAGACTGATAAAGACAAACACACACTGACTCTAAATCAAGTTATGAACTCACTTTATTACTTTTACAAACATTAATAACGGAGTCAATTTCCATCGCTTCTTCGTCTTTTGTCACTACTTGTTCGGGGCATTCCATTTCTGCTTGTTGGATACTAAAATTCTTGCTGTTGAGGGCATTAGGCCCGTCATGTATAGCGCGCAAGATACGACTCTGAAGATCACCACCAAAACCATCTAGCTCAAGTGAAGTGAGAAATATAGTGGTTCAAGGCATCTTTGGTAGCTCACTGACGTACGTTTCCCACGATTGACTAAGCTTAAAGAGAGCATTGAGCACACTTTCAACATTGTTCAGGACTGCATGTAGATCAATTTTTCCACCACATCTTCTCGGTAATATAACCAAGAGTCGTCTTTATCCATTATAAGACGCGAATGTTGTGTTTGATTTGGGTGTTGAATAGCAAAGCCGTAACAGCGATTCAGCTTTTTGTCTTGAATTAGTTCGTTAACCATGGTTGTATAAGTCAGTTTGAACATATGGCCGATAAGACTTACTATCCTTTGCCGTTGAACTTGTTCCACTTCATCGATAGCAAGCAGAGGTATATCTCTTAAATCTTTAACGATATTAGGCACCATCTTGTAAGAAATTGACCAGTAATAGACAATTCGTGAATCACGCACTTGGAATGGGATAGCCTGCAGTGCAGGCGTATTTTGGGTGTGCGAAACCTTGTTCGTGTTCGTAATATTGTTGTAGCCGCCATCTTTTATTTTATGACAGTGGAAGATTGGGGAGAGTAGAAATAGTAACTCTTACGGTAGGTGCGAGCACGAAAGAAGGAAAGGGGTGAGGGTGAGGGGAGAAAACAAAATACGCCTGCCCGATATCATTGTTCTTTTGGGAAACTCCGTACGCTGGCAAACGGAGCTCCTGATTGGTGCGGCATAGGGAAGTAGATTGATACCTGTCAATTAACTGTAAGGCTATACTGTTTATTCCGTTTGCCTGGTTTCCGTCAGTCTTTTGGGATTGGAGCGGCTGGGAATGTCGCGTGTATTACGCAATGAGAAAGTCAAAGCGATTTCTACACTGGTCATCAGGACAAGATTTGCTCGCAGTACTAAAACCTACACCACTTTTACCTCATGCCAAAATGCTGCTTGTTCCAATACGTTTTTTTTTTCTGGCGAGTAGATTATGCTCTAGAGGGTTCTATGTTTTGACTGAGCAAATGTGATTTTAGCTGCTTGTTTTATACTGAGAGGTCATGACTCGCTTATTGATTTTCTGTGGTTTTTGAATTTCTGGTCTTCATGATCTGCCCTCTACTGCAAGAGCGTTTTCTTTGACCTCTTTTGAAGCGTAAAACTCTTTTTGTCGCAAAATAAGGCTGTTAGGTTCTTTATTTTTGTCCAAAGTGCCTCGGGATCTGAATAACTAAGCGATTTTCCTTCTAGTCCGAGAATGTGATGTTTTCCTGCAACGTTGTATCACGCTGTGCCCAGCTCGTTAGTTTTTTAGGTTGTTTGCAGGATTTTAAACTCTAACGGATAGCGATTTACAGAGATGAATTTAGAAGAATGAATTGCAGCTTAAACTGAAGCCTCATCAGCTGGGGGGAGAATTGCATTGTGACTTAGTCAAGATAAAAACAAGGATAAACTCCAGCTTGTTTTTCTTAAGACGATGCGAAGTCTTTGGATTGGAGCGACTGTTTGTTTGTTTTGTTATTGTCGGCTACTCATTTCCGGAAGAGCGGTCACGCGCGTCTAATCAGGGGGTGTTTCTCATTTCACAGTGTTTTCGGGCAGGCGTTTTCTCTTCTCTCCCCCCCCCTCCCGCTCCCTTTGACTGGCCCCATCTCCTCCTCTCTTCGGCGGAAGTTTCAACATGGCGCGAGAAACTTGCGCATTCAAAGAAAACGCCTGCACTGCAGGCTAGGAATGGGAGCGTTATTGTTTGTTTCGAAACTCTAGAAAAATATGGCACGTAAAAATAAACCATGATATAATACCTAAATAATCACTTTTCTATTTATAGACTATGATGTCAACATTTGTTGAGGACGTCAACCCCTCGGGTATTCTGATGTCACTTGCTCCTTGCCAGCTGAACAAAACTATGACATCATCCTATCTTTCTGAGATGCATGACGTCATCGGCATTAATTTATGCCTCTCACAAAGTTGATTAAATCCGCAAAAAGTGGTTAACAGTCCGGGCCATAACCATTTCTGGATACTCGATGACGTCATCAATAATGGCTTCTGGTGCCGACTTCGAGGAAACTCATTTACTACTCTTATCTGACGAGACGGCAAGTCCGAGTAGCAGGGATGAAAACGAAAAACTATACTCTAACTAGACCAATTTCTAAGCTATGTTTGCTTGAGGAAGCCGTTTAAAACTGTGTTGATAGAAACTTAGGGTTTTATAGAGACTTATTAAAATGACCCGTTTCAAATTGGCGGACACTTGGTCTAATGAGCTGTTTAATGATTTAAGTTCATTTTGTCGTATTTACTTTCCTGAATGTTAAGTTAAATTCAGCCAAACCCCAAGGTTGTTGTGGCAAATTTTTGCTTTTGTCTTCGTTTTTACTTGCACGTACTCGTTACCTTGTTTTCTTTTCGTCTCTTTGTCTCACTCTGGTATTTTGTAAATTATACTTCTTTTTTTATGCGCTGTATGTAAATTTCGTCGTATATAGTTTGTTATCCCGGCCTTTTCTATGCAGAGTTTTTTGCGTGTCAATTTATGTTGGTTTATCCGTGTAAGTAGTTTTTTCTCCGTTCCCCGAACCCCAACCTTTGTTAACATCCTCAGCATTTGGTAAGCAGCCTCGTTTCTTCTCGTTTTCTGGAATTTCGTTTTTGCAGTCGTGTTTAGGTAGTTTGTCTGTATTGTAACTTTTCTCTTTTTTCCGCACTTTTGCCAGTCGTGTTGTTAGTAAAACATTTGCGGAGGTTATCGTGTGTGTTTTCTCGAATCGACCTTTGCCTTTTCAATGGCCTTCCTGACGCGGCGCGTGATGATGTTATTTTCGTCGGATAGAACTGTAACATTGTGTGGGTTGCTGTTGCGACCCGCGCACGACAGTGCTGGCAATTCTCCCACCCCACCCTCATACGAGGTGAAAATGTTTTGGAAAAATTCTAGATACACGCATCCGACGTTGTTTGCGCGGTGGTGGGGGTGAATGCATGGATGGGCATGTGTGTGCGTGCGCTATTCTAAAAGTATAACGTGCACTTGGATCACCCAAAAAGGGAAGCAATGAATATACATTATTAT